>BRZM01001960.1:0-14558 GCA_033238685.1 Lates japonicus
ACAATGAAGAAGAAGTTAGATTCAAATGAAAAGAAACAATAGTGCCAGAGCTGAGGTATTATTGCAACATTTTTACAGGAAATTCTGTCTGATTGCTTGAAGACGGTTTGGGTTTGGGTTAGTGTGTATGCATACAACACTTCTGGAAATGCAGATAAGTATAAGGCCGCATTATAGACTAGGGGAGATAGGCACAGTCACATGATGCACTAAAAAGAATGAAATATGGAAGAAAGACAAAATCCAAAACTCAAAATCCACATTTAAACCCACCAGATGTAAAGAGAAACCGTTCTGCTTGTTTCAGATGAAGTACACTGTCTATCGATTTTCCTATATCATGCAGATTTTGACCAACAGGTGGTGCTATGGCATTGCACTGTGACCCAGTGAACGGGTATTATCTATCATATCTGCCTCAGTTTGTTTGAATTATACTGGAGTATCCTTCCCCATTGGCTGCGCTTCAGCAGTTACATCAGAATTTGCTCTTGCGTTGGAATCTGCTCTGATTTTTTTTGTATTAAAGATGGGAAAATAATTCACCACAGTGTGTCAGACAGTAACACACTAAACTGAGGTGCAGCAGTGATGCAACCCCTGGCATTAAAATGGCTTCATAACACGAACCCTCCCGTCACCCTCGTTGTAGTAACAGTCAGGATGGAAATGAGGCCACAGTGTCTAACAGCATGTTTACAACACCCTTGTCTTAAAGTGCCTTTCTCCCCCCCCCCCTTGTCTGTGAACAGAGAAAGAGCTGATGTGCGCGAACGCCCAGCTGTGCACTCTCACTTTTCAAACAGCAGTGACTGACTCCCAACATAAGACGTCTTCTTAATGATATGCTTGGACGTACAAGTGGAGTTGACGCTTCAGCCTGACATGGACCACTGAGTCTACAGATCCTTGTCAGAACTGACTAGTGAACGTCTCTCTCCTCTTTCTCCTTCTGTCACTCTCAAATCAAATCAAACAGAGCTTTACTGGCATGAATGGAAGCTGGAAAAATGTTGTCAAGCATTTTTCCCCTGAACAATATAACTAAGATATAAATAGAATTATGCATTTTGACGTTTGCCAAGGATTGGTACTTCTATCTAACAGGAGAGGGAATTAGTTTAACAGACAAAGGGCAAAGAGAGGAGGGGAAACCAGGCAGTTTAACCTGAAATGAGAGCTGGATGACAGGAGGAAAAAATGGAGGATAGATAGGCAGAGAGATAAATATATATCAGGGAAAGAGAGTGAGAGATGGACGGAACAAGATATACTGATATTAAAAATAAAGAGAAATCTTTGGATGATTCAAACAGCGGAGATTATAAGGAATAAACTAATCCCCACATACATATAGACAATATCAAATGCATGCACACTCAGCATGTACGCTACTCTATGTACAGTTTCATTTCAAACCTATCAGTCTTGCTTATCGTAGGTTTTATTTTAGAGTTAGAGGGGCAAGACAAAGACAGTCCTCTGTACATATTCATTAGTCTGATTTGCATGCCTAACGGGGCTAAGTAAAACTCTATTTTAATTCCACCGAGGGTCCCAAAG
The DNA here is from genome assembly GCA_033238685.1 of Lates japonicus. Taxonomy (NCBI): domain Eukaryota; kingdom Metazoa; phylum Chordata; class Actinopteri; family Centropomidae; genus Lates; species Lates japonicus. Next base: position 1,564 of record BRZM01001960.1, read on the forward strand.
GAAAACAATTCTGGTTAAGAATCTCAACAGTAGCTTATCATTCCAGTGATTGAGAGCTATTTTGCTCTAGTGTCATATATTTTGAGCTGGCCCACTTGGCACAGTTGTAGAGAAATCTCTCAGTGGATTTGTTTGACATTTTAGGAAATATGCTTATTGGCTTTCTTACCATGAGTTAGATGAGAAGACTGATATATCTGCATTCTAAATGTGAAGCTACTGTGTGCAGGTACAGCCAGCCTGGGTCTGTCAAAGGTAAAAAAAAAAATCCACCTACCAGCGCCTCTAAAGCTCATTAATTAACACGCTAATACTCGTTTGTGGGTGATGGGTGGGTGGAATGGGGTTATTGTGTTTTCCATAATAATGGTGGCAAACCTCTGTACTGTATCCCTAATTAAAATTATTTATGCCATTAGACACCTGATACTTTCTAATAGATAATGTTCTCTACAAACATTAACACATGCTCTACAATCTCATTGTTGACTGTTGTTCAATTCTGGCATTTTTTGGGGCAATAAATAAAAATATGGATTGAATGATTTTTCTATAGTGGCTGATCAGTAAGAGAACCGTGTTCAGACAAACTCTGGTAAGAAAATCAACATATAATTATGAAAGTGAGGTGGACAAAAATAGGAATTTTAAACTATCCTTGGCCTTAGAGGCACAGATTTAGTTACCGGTGGACAGAGCCAGGCTAGCTGTTTCCTCCTGTTTCCAGTCTTCGTACAAAGCTAAGCTAAGTGTCTCCTGGGCGTAGCTTCATATTTAGAGTACAGACATTGAGAGTGGCATTAATCTTGAAATAAGACAGTAAACTTTAAATCACATACACAATACATCTCTTCAATTTGTTTCTGCACTGTCCCAACATATAAATATGAATGGATAATAAATAGTGCTACTGTGCAACCTATTCAGTCTGCACATGAGCTGTGTCATGAGGAATGTGTGTGTGTGTGTGTGTAATGCAGCGCCTAACTGATACTTGAGGTCAGGAATAATGTGTCTCTTTGTTCCATATTCAATATCCATTAAGAATAGCCAGCATCTCTGGAAGGACTGAGAGAATGGACTATATGTGAGAGAATGTATGTTTGGTCAATGTGTACGAGTATGTATGTGTGTGTGTGTGTAAAGGCAGCTAAGCTTTTAAAAGTAGTAAACATTCATCAAACAGTCGAGACAACGTTTCCCCTGGTAAATGTTGGACATTACGCAGGTAGTCCAGAAAAACTCTCCCAAAAGGCTCAATCATTAATCTGAATCTAAACAGAGAGGCAACCCTACACCTGAAGACAAAGAGCGGAAACAGAGGCTCAGTTTATCTGTATAATTGAGTGACAGACCTCTGCATGTACAGCCTGAGAGGTAAAATGGGGTTTTTAATGTATTTCAGAAGGACAAATTGATCTTGAAGGTTGTTGCTGTAGATGTGAGTGCGACGATTAATATTTCCATGTTAACTTCCATTTATACAACTGTGATTTCATATGTTAACTCTGGTTGTCAGTACTGTGAGGTGGAACAGTAATGATTGGTCAGGGTCCAATGTATAGCAGTGTTTTTTTGACAAAATGACAGCAAGAATTTATAAACTTGTAAGAAATCTGGGAATCGGGGCATCTTTTCTCTTTCATACTCCTCTGTTGATTTATTGTTTGTAGCTACAGCAGTGGTGTGATATGGCAGTATTGGTCGGTCAGTACACTGCTCTGGTTCAGACTGAAATAAAAACAACTATTTAATGGAGTTCAATGAAATTTTGTACAGATGTTCATGGCCCCCAGCGGATGAATCCTACTGACTTAGGTGAATCTCTGACCTTTCCTCTAATGTCACCATGAGGTTCACCTTTGTGGGTTTGAGTAAAATATCTCAACAACTATTAGATGGATTGCCATGAAATCTGGTGTATTCTTGTCTCCCAGAGGATGAATTCAAATAACCTTGATGATTCTTTTACATTTAATCGAGAGCTATCATCAGGCAAAAGTTTCAATTTGTCTAATACTTTGGTTTATGACAAAAGTGGTAAATATTATACATCAGCATGTTAGCATTGTAAATGTGAGTATGTTAGCATGCAGTCCTTAGATTGATTGGTACTTCCCATTCTGAGATGCAGTGGCTCACTCAGTTCTCAGAGAACCTGGGTTACTCTGGTAACCAAAAAAAAACTCTAAGCCTTGTCATCTAATTTTCCCTTTTTCTTATGAATTTATCAGTCACACAAAATACCAGATTACTTGATAGACTGAGGGGTTAACACTCTTTTGCAGATGAGTCAATAATCCTTCAAAACTGTGCTGAAATAAATGTAAAATATCCTCTGGGACATGAAAAGTGATGAACTGAATTTCAAGTCTGTAGAGAGACACAGCGAGAGTGATGGAAAAAGATTCCCCTCCCCTTCACCCACACTGCCTGAATACTGCAATGAGGTGGTCAGTCCTGCTTTCACAACCTCCTGATTATTCTGAGCCACCATGCTTTATTTAAGTCGAAATCCCACTTGTTTTCAAAATATCCTTTAAGCCCAAATTTTCCAAGACATTATAATGAGTGTCCAGAAGGGCTGTAAAAATGAAGTTTGTGCCAACTAATAGGCTTGCTATTTTTTACCCCTTGCTACAGTTATGAATAATGTATCGGCTTCAAATAAATAGCGTCCCTGTTGGTGTCACCTCCGATTGAGGAAGTCTGGTCCATGGACCAGAGAGAGAGTGCAGAGTGACGAGTGAGAGAGAGGAGAAAGAAAACGGGAATTGAGTATCACGCATGGACACACACACACACACACACACACACACACACACACACACACACACACACACACACATACATACAACACACACTTTCTTTCAGTCTAGTGGCTGATTTATTGACTGATGAAGGCAACTAGACTAGTCTGACCTAGCCGGCTCCCATCTCTATTGGCGTCATTTCAGCAGGCAATTACTGAGAGATCGTTGAATCTTTCTCTCTCTCTGACATATACTCACACATTTACAAAACAATGATGGATGACACATTACGCAGGCCTGGTTATTTTAGACATCTTCACATTTAAGTTATCTCTGCAATTTTAGAGAATAGATTGTTAGCTTTAAAGTTAAACCATGTCTAGATGGAAGTCTGACATCTCACTTGTTTCAGCAGGTGCTTGTTGCAGGTAGAAAAAAAAGTCTCTGTCATTTCTTTTCAGCAGATGTCACAGGCTTGACTTATGGCTAATTTGAAGTCCTCTCAGACCCGTATAACAGCTGGGTTTTACCTTTAACTAACTAAGCACGGAAAAGGAAATGATTCATGCGAATTTGACCAAATAAGGAGACATTCCAAATCCATAAAATACCAATAAAAGTTTAAGAAATGTGAAGCCAGGAAGTGAGTGAGTCAGCATCATGTTTTGTTCCGACTACATCTAAATATAAATACTGTAAGTCACTAGATACGTACTACAGGAATCATTAGCATTGCTAGCAAATAGTTTCGCAGTAAAGCAAAGAACTGCCTGTGAAAGTCTGACATTATATCCTATAAAGACATCTTTCCTCCACTGCCAAGTTGCAAGTCTCTGTGACATTCTGCAGGTGCATATTGTAGGTGAAAAAAAAAAAATATTTCATGTCCTCTCAGCTGATTCTACAATTGGCTAATTTGCCCTCCTGTATAAGAGGTGGATATCATTTGTTAGCCTGGAACGGTTGATGAGGAGCCATATTAAATCCTAAAAAGTTTTATACATGTCAAGCCAGGAGGTGAGGAAGGTTTGCTTTTCTCCTCAAGCCACTCAAGACATTTTGTTCCGACCATATTTTCAGATGAATTGTCGGAAGATGAAGAACTCTGTCCACTACTTTGCACCATACAGAGATGTTGGTGATTGTTTCTGATTCTATTTTTTCTGCTGAACTCAGATCTCTCTTACATTCAATTACACTATCTGTTTAAATAAATGTAGTAATGCATCAGATGCAAGGCTCAGAGGCTATATGCAAAATTCAAATCAAACATGTCACAATTTGTTTGGCTGGATGCGCATTAACCGCAGCAAAAAAAACAACAACAACAAAAAAAAAACAACTGTCACATGACTCTCATTGCCAGCAATTTTTAAATCTTCTTATAAACCAATTTAGGAGCCACAACTAAACTAGACCTCACTGTGAACCATGAGGCAGCACAGTCCTGTCAAAATGCTGTGACATAATAATGTCACAAGAAATCAAACTAAAATAATATTGGAAGAGGGAGCAGAGTTCACTATATCTTCATTCTTCTCCAGCTACAGCAGCTATCGATTTTTGTGTTGAGAGGCATCACTGCCCAACCTATCCAGGCATGAAAACAGGGGCTCTTAGAGGAGAATAAACAGTGATAATCCACGTTTAAGCAGCTTAATGTGAGGTGCTATACTCCTGGTGATTAATGTGTCTAGAAGGGCTCATCTCTGCATATTGGGTCTCATTCATCAAACCATAAAATAACACATTTATACGGGAAGCATTTTTACACATTTGTCTGAAAAGCAATTTAAATGGGCGTAGCCAAAAGAGCAACATTTAAACCCCTGGGCTGTATCTCTGAAAAGCAATTTTTGTTTTATTGAAGTGTACTCTGCATTTTAAAAATCTTCCAATCTTGCGCTGACCAGAAAGGCCAGGCCGTGGTCCTCAGAGGATTGTTTTTGTTTTGCTAAGTCATTTGGTACCAATATATATGAAGGCTCCATCTCATGATGTCTGTATCCAGGGACACTGCTCTGTCTTTACAGCAAACTAAGATTATGCATTCAGTAGTTTGAGTATTTTTGCAACTTGCACCTCTCCATATGTTATTTACTCAGCATGTCTCCATGGATTTCATTGGCTTCTTACATTAATCTCTTAATATCCTGTTATGAGTGAAATGTTTTATCAGTTAGAGGAAGAATGTCTCTGCAACTCCTCAAGCATTAAAAAATGTCTGACGTCGTCCAGTTTTATTGCTTTTGTCCAGCCTCTCGCTCCCATTTTATTTATCTAGGATGTAGAAATACATAACAGGAGCAGTAATAGTGTTATTGTGGTAAAGTGCATTCAAAGGTAAAGCCACAGCTGAGGACTGCAATATTTTCAGGTCAACAAAAATCAAATTTAAAAGAATTCTGTATCTTTTCCACCAGGGCAAACAGAAAACAACACCCAAGACTGTGAAATAATAGCATTTTCTTGTTGGGACATAAAATATACAGAAACCAAAGTTATCAATAAATGAATAAATAAATTAAGCAAAAACACATTTTTTAGAAATGTGTGATAGCCATGGGGTGGGAGTGCATGAGGTGGATTTTGACTCAAGATCTTTGTGTTTTTAAAATCCCGTCTAACCCTAACCAATCCTGATTATTAGGTGTACAAGACAGTGTTACAGGAGAGAAACAAGCAGAAAAAGACAAAGAAACATATTACATTCAAGTGACTGCTGGTAAACTAAAATTATAAATGTCTAATTTTACTAACACTACCAGTAATAAAGAGTACTGCAAGTTTTTGCAAGATTTCCAGGGAATGTTAAGTTAAAATTGCAAGAGTAGTAGTAGGCAATAATAAGTTCAGTTTAAAATTCTAATTATCTCTTGTGTTCCCAAAATTCCCTCAGCAAGTAACATCTGCACCCTCTGCTCCTCAGACCCAGGTTGCCAACATGCTGCTTTGACCATAAAGTGGACATATAGACATATAAATCTTGTCAGCTATCAAAGCAGTTTGCAAAATAAGTCTATAATAATATACTTTAACACTTATAAGATGTATTATAGTGGAGATTTTTTCCCTCGAGGAGCTGCTCAGTGGGCGACAGCAGGAATGCTGTGCAAACAGTAAGCAGCTCTCAGGTGTGAGTGTGAAACAAGAAAAAGGGCAAAAAAGGTAAATACTTCTCATTTAGCCATCTCTGGTTAAAGGATAAACTATATTTAGCGTGTAACTCCAGCAAGGTCAGACAGAATAAAATCAGATAATGCGGACGACAATGATAGTCTGTTTTCACGACTCTCTGCTGGTCATATATTGTCTGTGTTGCTTATGTTTCTGAGCAGTAATGCTCTGTAGCTGACACTAATTATTGATAATATGCCCTTTGCAGCGCCACATAATCATAATTCTCTCAAATGGAGATGAAAAAGTTGGAGAGAAACGTCTGGAGTGTGTAGCTGTGAAACAAAGGCAGTGTGATCGATCCGGATGTAAAGCCAGAGAACGAGTTTGGACAATGATGCAGTACCTCTGTGGGTTGGGTTCGTTGTGTTTGTCTCTCTCGTGTTTAATCATTCTGTAGCGGCCGATGCGAACGTCTGGCCTGGACACCTTCATCCCATTCAGAGTGATCCTGCAACACATACAGATACAATATCTATTAGAGGGAGAAAGGGAAACAAAACTAAAGACAAAGAGGGAGACGACAAAGAAAAGAGGCAGACTATAAGAGAAAAAGAAAAGAACAAACCGAGAAGGAAGAGAAGGAGAGGGGGTACACTCGGGTTTCATGAGGAAATGCAGTAGAAATGTTGCAACTGTTTAATTGTTATTTTATTCAATAAGTTGATTTATCCTTGAATGTATCTGATGCCATGACAAGCCTCCATAGCCCAAGGTGATAGGGCTACAACTAATCATTTCTTTACCTATTAATCTTCTTATGAACCCATCAATGTGATGTTAAAGCAGTAAGCTCCAAGAGACTGTGGTTAACAATGATTTTAGAGCAGCTAAGGGCCGCTGTTAGACACGACGCAGCCAAAATGTAACTGATTAACCTTTGACCCCAAACACGCTGACCTCCACAATCTGCTCCCTGTAGGGAAAACAAAAGTTATTCTTTTTTCTCTAATGTCCCATAGTTATGTAATTCTACGCTCCAGTCCTACTGGGACTTGAGTAAAAATCCTCAAGCACTGCAGAAAAAATTGGAAAGGACGAGGTTAGAGAAATAGTGTTGTGATTATGTATACTCTGCGGTAGTCGGTAGTTAGCTGCTCGATAGGATTACATGCTGCTCTTCATTTTGTGCTCTACCTCACAGAAACTGTTCGCTCTTTACAGTGTATTTGCACTGGGAGAAGATCATTTCACAGATACCACAGACAGGAGGAATGATTACAGGAAACAATAGCTCTTTTAATGTGCATATGTGAATATTGTGTCAACACAGACATATAGTACTACAGTAATCCAGAATACAAACCTATATCTCAGTTGCTAAACCTCTACCTATTAACACCAAAATATGAACAATTGACTTCTATTGCTATCTTGGTTTACATGTTTGGGTATGTGCGTGCACCAGAGAGTGTATGTTATAATTGACCTCAACACAGAACATTGCAAACAGTGTCACACAAAAATAAATGGCAAAGCAGAGATCCGTGGGCTCTTACTGAAAAACCCTAAAAACAAAGCACAACTCTGGCCAGACAGTTTTATAACACAGACAGAAACACATTCTTCAACTCTGGGAGCTGTGAACTTTAAGGACACCAGCTGGGAAAAAAGACAAGGATTTACTGTGTGTTTCAGTTAAAACAAAGCATGAGATCAGGACTCTGAGACAGAGTGGTTATGTTGTATTAGCGCTAAGATGCAATACAAGGGCAAATCTGCACAGAGATTTATATCTAATGCGACAATAAATAGAGTGTAGGCAACACGAACAACAGATCTGTTCCACATAAAGCCTGGCTTAAACCCAGAGGTTGACGGAGACATTGATATTCATACCTGCAATCATATAAAGGATTGTGTATATGTGTGTACTGAATGAGCAATTCTTATTTGCCGCAACGCTCCAATTCGTGCAGTCTCTCTCTGTCTTAAAAAGCATTCATGCCTGATATTGCTCCTCAACAACTTCTCGTCTACCTCACGCTTCAAATTTCTCATCTTTTCTTGTAACTCCTCACCCTCCTCTGCCTTCTTTTCCCTTCTCTATTCTTTTCACATCTTCCTTTGCCCCTATAGTTTCTTGCCCATTTCTTCTCTCTTCATTTCCTTCTCTGTCTCCTTGTTTGTTCCCCTTCTTTCCCCACCTTCTCTCTCCCACTTTTGTTTCATCTCTCATTTCCAGTTGTGAGTTTTTAAAGGCTGATGCCAAATGCCTGTAAAGAGTATTGAGGGTAAGTGCTTTGTGCTGATGTAACGTTAAGTATTTGGCTTTTCCTACTGTTTTTTGTTTTGTTGGCATGGTGAAAAGCATCAGCATTTGACAACCATAATGATAATGTTTTAAAGGGGCTATATGCAAGTTTTCTCTGCCACCGAACGTGGTTTCTGGGAGTGGGTGGTGGTGATGGTTGCTTGCCAAGAGCCTCAGCCATCGTTATGTTTATGATACAAGAGGTGAGAATACAGCCTCTGAGCAGCGCTACTTCTTCAGGGCAGTCTGGACGCTACAGTGACTATCAGAAAGTGACAAGACAGGCTGTCTGGGTCAAGTTGGTTAGCACGCTAAGAAAAACTCTTATAGAAGCAAAACAAGAGTTAACATTAGTGTTGCTTTTCCACCCCAGAGACAGCTCTTGGTGAGCAAAGGAATGAAACTCATGCTGAGTGCGGAGTTTCTTCTAGACTGGTCAGTAAACAAATGTTAATGCTAATGTTGGCTATGTAGCGATAGCAAAAACTTACACATAGCTCATTAAAATTTTTAACTTATTCTATTATATCAGCATCAAGGCGGAGTGAGGATGTGCGCTACGATGTGTTAATGAGTTTTAGTTGACGGTATGTGAATTTTAATCTTTGGACACAGACACCTATGCTAACGGTTTCCTCCTGCCACTAGTACTTATGCTAAACTAGGCTGTATTGGTTTATGGGTCTAACTCTACCTCTGCACTGTCCTTTCTAATCTGCTTTTCTCCTCTATCTTTTTTCATATCCCCACCTTCCCTATCATCCCATATCTGAGCGTCTTCCTGTTTTTCCTTCCTGCCATCCTCTTTTCTGTTCTTTTCACCTCTTCACTCTCGCTACAAGCTTTTCTCTTCACGACTCACTTATTTCACCTTCCTTCTCCTTTCCTTCTTTTATCTCTCCTCTCCTCTCTTCTCCTCTCCTCTCATCTTCTTTATAGACCAGCAAAATGTAAATAACCCAGAGTGGAGTCTTGTGCCATCAAAAGCACAGCAACCCGTTAGAGAGGCAGAACCCAAACTCCATAAAAACAACCCTCCCATAAATAAATTCACTGAAAAACAAAATAACAAATCTTTGCCCTTTTTCACTCTCTCTCTCTCTCTCTCTCTCAAGTCTCAGTGACTTTGCTGACTTGGCAAGTATGCATAGCCGCCTGCCTTTGTCGGCATGTGTCTGAGCGTGCACATGTGAGCATGCATGCATTTGCATAATTTTGAGATTTATTATGGTGCAAATAACGTGAGAGTGAGAGAGTGAGCAAGGCAGCCTTTCTCCTTCTCTTCCTCAGCTTTTCAGCAAGCTTAGTTGTACATTATGCACAGTTCTGCATCTTTAAAATAATCTTCTTTGTGCCCATTGCCCTGCAGAGTGTGTGAGGCTCCACTGTGGTGATATCAGCCAGAAATGTGACTCCCTTCTTCTTCATCTAATTCAATATGAATCCAGATATATGGTTTTTATATGTTGAGATTAAATTCATGAAATATATTTTAGAGCAGATCAAAAATTTGTTCGGTTTGTTCTTTGCTGTGAAGACAAATTTGTGGATGGTTGTGTCTTGACTATTGATGAGATTTGTGCAACAGTGGAAGAAATTCTTGGATCCATTACTTAGGTAAAGTTCCAATAGTACTGTGTACAAGTATTCCATTACAAGTCCTGTATTCAAAATCCTGCATATGTAAAGATACAAAAGTACTAACAGGTCAATTTACTTAAAGTATTAAATATACTTTTTTCCTGAAAATCAGCCTGAGAGAATCATTATCATATATTGTATTGTATCATTAATACTGGTGCATCACTGTATAAACAGTATTTTACTGTTGTAGCGGGTTAAAGTGGAGCTAGTTTTATTTATGATTAATTCAGTGGCTGCCAGCCTCCACAGAGTCATAACATCAATCTGAATTCTGTAACATAAATTTGAAATCAATTTCAGACTTTTTAAAAACCTTTGCTTTCGTGAAGTATTGGAAAGTTGGAGTTATTTAAAAATGGAAATATCTCTTCAGTGGAGAAACTAACAACTCATAGAAACCTAAACCCATACATTGTATTTAAAAATTGTACTTACATGTGCAAAACTGAAACTAACTTAAAACTAATCAATGGGTTTCACACTATAGTTCTCAGTAACTTAGAATAACAAATGAGTTTTCAATGTCACAATGTGGTTGACTCTCTGTAAATGTGAGGTGTGCAGAAGGTGAAGAAAATCATGAGGCAAAGTCTACAGACATAATTTATGTGTCAAAGCATGTCAAAGCTTCATAAACAAAAGTGTTACTGCATGGACACTTTAAGTGTTTAATTTGAGATTCATAGTTCTCCACTACTCTTTGAATGATTGAAAAAATAACAACACATCAAATTACTTTTAATGTTTTTTGAAAAGGGTTACACACAGTTACAATCCCAGATAATTATCACTTGATTCTGCAGTTGCCCTCAATGCTACAGAGAGTTTTAGTGTCTTTCAGCTCACTGTCTTGAATGAACTCTACACTACAGGACCAGCACCAAATAGCAAACAGACAAAGTTAGCAACTAGCTAGAGAACACAGCAGAGCATTTAGCAGCTAAAGAGCCAGATATTTCCCTCAGGAGACCAAACCAGAGTAAAAGAAAGACAGACACATGACTTTAAACGAATGATAATGATCCTCTGTATCCTGACCGGCCAACACAAATTAAATAATTCATGTTTCATCCATGAGGCCCAACACATATTCAAAAGCAAACAAGCTTCTCAGTTTCGTTATTCTGTAACTTTCATCAAAGCACAAATGAATGTCAAGGTGAGTCACACTGCTAATGCAAACGTGCAGAGAAGGGAATAGATACATCAAATTAATCGTCTGTTTGTGTGTTGAAATGATTAGAAGCAATTTTTGGTGTGGGGGGCAATGGTCGACTACACTAACATCTTCAAGCATCCCCAGTGTTGTCAAACACTGGCAATCAGAGCAAATAATCCTCAGAGGGAATGGAAGCCGTTTTCTGGCTTCCCAAACATAAGTTGATCAGAGTATGTTTGCTTCTGTAAAATATCATCAGTGCTTCTTTGAAATCTGTATCTTTTGCTACAGCCTTGTATCTCTGCCTGCCAATTCCTCTGCCTGCTTTCAAAACCCTCTTTGAGAGTCTCATATAGCCCCCCCCCCCCCCCAAGAGTGGGTCGGCTCTCCATCGCCTCATCTGTCAAGGGGAAACTTTGCATGATTATTAAATCCTGGTCTGAGATGCTTGTTGGGAAAAGGGACACAAGCAAGAATTGGGTTCAGGGTTGTTATGTGGGGTTTGTGTGGTTTCAAGTCGGCATGGAAAATGTCTAAAACAAACATTCACTTCAGCTGTGACCTTGAAGGGCTGTGTGCACGTGTGGACGCACACGTGTGTGTTGTAATTTGCTGTGTGGTAACTTATCAACCGGCTTCTTGTCATTTAGCGCAAGTTCTATTTTGGTCAAGGACACAATTCTCCGCTGTCTGCAAGAATGAAGCTGGTGGATCAGTCACTAAACAGCACATTACAACACACACACATACACACTCCAACAACACTTCGGTACAGTCATTATTTTTCACTACTCTGACAATAGTAGGCAGTAACATGGCGTGACAGCAGCGTAGTGTGAATATTATGTAACGGATGGGACACTGAGGACAACAGTGGAGTCGCAGGATGGGATTCTTCAGCGTCCCCTGTGTGATGTATATAATCTGGAGCCGACACATTCGACCGCCACCTCCACAGAAACACAGCAGGTGGGTGGCAGCTGTAAAATTCCCCGCTGTGGGGGTCCATCAAGCCCTTTTCTTGGGTGGGGGAGTCAAGTGCAAATGACCGGGAGCAGTAATGGAAGGGGGAAAAAATGGAGACAGAAGGAGACCACTGTATTTTTCAAGGACTGGGTCAGTTGTGCTGTGACAAGATTAAAGCAAAAGCCTCTGACTGTAATATATTTATACAAAAATACAATTTCAATTGTTGTCTCTGGTGTTTAAACAGTCCACCTGACAGCAAGATATATTGGAAAGTAGGAAAACTGCATATAAACACAAAATTAATTATAAACAAAATACATTTTAATCAACTAATTATTGCAGCTCTAAATTATCTAGACAGGTGTTTCTGTTATTTACCCTACCCTCATTGATATAAACGGGGTGGACAAAATAATAGAGACACCACTGAATATTATAACCTCCATGAAGGTGGATTTATTTCAGGACTGTTGGATTAGAATGCATCACTTTCAGCTGGGTGTACTCAGCAACTGAGTGTATGTCTCTTTATTTCATTTATTTATTTTTACTTTTGGATTCAAATTATCTACCAATACACAGGAGATTTACAGGAAACAGTGTGAAGCATGTAATCCAGTGTTACTGCTGCTTCTTCCCATTAAAAGCTTTTGACACGGAATGGCTTTTACGGTGAAGCAGTAACAGGGAAAGCTGTGTATTTGTCAAATCTTGACATTTTAAATAAGGCAGTTATATTCAGTTTGAACTGTAAAAGGCTCCATATAAACGCAGCTACAGCCGGACTCCTGGAGTGAATCCATTATATCATATAGTCGACTTAACTAACAGAAGCACCTTGTTATCATTTGAAAAATTCCTAATTTTGTGAAGTAAAGTGGACTGGTCAGCACATCTCTCTCCTTAGAAAATCAGCCTGCTAATATGATCTACCATGAAAAGCTTCATTTGCAGCCTAAGGCAGAGGAGGACTGTGTGTGTGTGCGTGCGTTTAAGGACATTATCATAGCAGTCTGGACAGTGGTATGGAGACACACAC
>BRZM01001961.1:0-53520 GCA_033238685.1 Lates japonicus
AAAGTACCACTTAAACATGAAGATACAGACACAAAAACAGTCACATATGCAAAAACTTGTAATGCCTTAGACGTAAAATAAGAACAAAGTACCCAAATCTGATGGAGATTCAGCAGTACACACACACACACAGAAAGCAAATGGACGGGAAGCAGCCTGCCAGTCTGTGTGTCTCTCTTACTGTCAGCACTCTGAGAGGGTGTCGTTGAAGCAAAATAAAAATAAAATAAAAACCCAGAGAAGAGGATCAATTACTCTGTGTACAAGACCGGAGAGATGTTTTCATATTGGAATGATAAAGTGTTGCCCGGAGTACTGCAATATAGGCAGAGAGGAGAGGGGGGGAGCAAAACAGAGAGAGAGAGAGAAAGAAAGACAGATGCAGAGAGAGGAAAAAACAGAGGGAGAAAAATGGGAGAAGTAAGAGACGGATGACGTTTGAGGGCAGTGTGTGTGTGTGTGACACAGGAGATTTTGAGAGTCTGAGAGTGAACTAGTAATTTTCCTCCCTGTCTTTGAAAAAATGTCAGTATTTTATATTTGCCAAATATGTGTAAGCTAGATACTGTCTTATTTTGGTAAATGTGGAAAGAATGCCACTGGGTATAGCATCCCGAAAATGAGAAAAGCTATTAAAAGGGTATCAGACGAGCCAAAATAACTGCATACATCAATAAAATGGAGCCAGTGAAAGATAAATAGAAGAGTAGTATATATTAAGTTCTAATTTACTCAAATGAATAGTGGTATTGGTGGGTTTTTTTCCCCCCCACCTACTGTTTGAAAGTTAAAGGGAAAGTATTTATTTAATCTTATATATCTTTCACTACATTCTTTACGACAGAGCTCCATAAGAGGTCCGTATCCAGCTGTTGTATTGCATGACTTCAAGGTAATCAAATTCTTCATATAAATCATGTAAAAAATAAAAAATAAATAGTGCAGGGTGTTTCTGAATGATCCAAGTGAATTCACGCTGCTGAGGTTTCATGTTGCAAATGTTTAGTTTCGGAAGAAGTGGTTCATTGTTGCAGGCAGCACAGGCCGGATGTCAACTACAGCCTGGCTCTTCAATTCAAAATCTGGTCATGGCACACTTGAGGAAAAAAAAGCCCTCACGTATGGATACATACACATGCGCACACAGTGACAAAGTACAATAGGTGCGAGGGAGAGTTAAAGGAGAAAGATATGGGTACTTTCAGATGGAGACGAGGACAGAGGTGTCCTGGGGGAGGCCTGTTTAGAATGCACCTGCCGACGACCCCTAAAGAGCAGACAGATGATTCGCCACGGGGACAGGAACGCCTGACAGCTCACAGAAACACACACACATCTGCAACACACACTGCATCTGAAAGAATATGTGACTGCAAGCTGAGTGGGAACCTTGAAAACAGTTTACCACCTTCAACATACACACTCACAAACTTTTTTTCTGTCTTTGAAAGACAGAGAGAGAGAGAGAACGAGAGAGAGAGAGAGAGAGAGAGAGAGAGAAAGTGACTAAAATGCTGTAGCAGGCAGAAATAGGGCAAGAAGGCACAAAGCAGGGGTAAGAATGGAGAAAGAGATGTCATCCTATCATAAATGTTCTGGGCCCTTTTTTGAATTTATTCATTTATTCAGTTATTATAGCCATGTTGAGGAGAAAAAAAGGAGGTGAGGAGAGAAGAGGAAAGGTAGAGAGGATGGACTATGCTAAATATAATTGCAAGTTTCTTGTTTATCACATTTATAACAGGCTTGTGTGTTACTGAAATAAACCTGTTAATGCTAAATCATTCTTGCAGAAGCTACAGTTACACAATTTCAGACATTTTGGCAGGTGTGCTGGCAAAAATTTGCAAACTGGATTTCAAAATGTCAGTCTCAGCCCTTTGATGCCATCATTCGATATCTTTTAATCACTGGCTTCTGTTCCTTGAGTATAGCTTGCTTTGGGTGCAGAACACAGAAACGATTTCAGCATCTAAATGCAATCTGGAGATCTGTATCATGGGAGGAGAACCATTTTTTTTTTTTACAGTAAATCATTAAATTCTCATTTGCAACATTTACTTGTTGATGAAATAAAGAGGTAACAGAGAAAACAATTTCTGTTGTGACTGCGCTGGAGAGCCTACTCAGATTATTTGTCAGCTGGTGACAGGTACAAAGTTGCTAATTAAGTGTTGAGAAAGTCTCCAGCTGGAATGGGTGTCTCCAACTTGTGTTTGTATTTAGCAAAGTCATGGAATTATTTTGTGAATAAATGACCAATTTGCTTACTGTGATGAGTGTGTTGTCTAAGACCCTGAGCTCTTATCTCTTTTGTCTTCATTTCTTGCATAAAACAAAGACTCTAAAGGGCTCCAGAAAACAGATATGACAGTTAACAATGGAAACAGGCAGCTTAAAAACCTCTGAGGTACATGTACTCAGCACTAAAACAAAGAGAATATAGAATAAAATAGAATAAAATATAAGGACAATATGGATATAACTTAATTGTGTGTGTGACTATATCATATATAACATAACTTGAGCACTAACTAATTCACACACGAACACATACACAAATGAGACACCAAAAAAGACAGCATTTGTTCAAACACTTAAAGGTGCTATATGGAAGTTTTTGCTATCACTGCACAGCCAATGTTAGCATTGACAGCTGTTTACTTACCAAGAGCTTCATACTGGACTGAGGGTAGACTTGAATGGTATTATGAGACGGGACAGGCTGGGGTTAGCTGGTTACCATGCTAACTTCAGAAGAAGAAAGGAAGTGAAAGAAATAGAAGCAAAACCTTGGTGTTGTTTTCCACAGCTTGAGACAGTTCTTGATGCTGAGTTATGTAAAGATGGCAAACACTTGCATATAGCACCTTTAAAACTACTTTACGTTATATTTCCCTGACAAGCTACTTCTTGCATTTATGCACATACTTACATTATTTTCATTTTCAGTCAACCATAGGAGGAGACTGAAAGCATGGGACACAGGAGACTGCAGTTTATCCGCCACCTTCTAATGTGGTTAAATATTTTAACATTTAACCATGATGGTTGTTTTCCTAACCTCACCCAAGTGGTTTTAATCCTCTAAACTTAACCAGACCATAATCATAAAGGTTGAAGATCAGACAATACACATTTTAGTCATTTTTGGTAACAAATAAATAATATTAATAATAACATTAAGAGACATACTTTGTTGTTAATGACAAAACAAATCAAAACATTTATTGTGCAGTTTGGACTTTTTTCAGACTGTAATACCGTGTCACTTTTATTTTAAATGTCTTTAAATGCTTTATGCATACATGTTAAAGGTGTCAGTGTTTTTGTGTGTGTGTGTTTGTTTTTTTTCTGACTTTTCAGTTTTTTTCTACTATAGTTATCTTAGTTTTCTACAGCAGTAAAGGTGTATTGATTATTGGAGTCAAATCTTCCCATTGGAGAAATGTATAGTGAGGGCAGCTGAGATGAATGAATTACTGTATCAAATAAGTAGCTGTTTTTACTGTTAGGCTGTAGGATACTATACTCATACAGACACACACACACAGAAAACACATAAACTGAGCAGAGTGCTAAATGAATAGCTTCAGCTGGCCTTGGTCTGCAGTGACAGCAGTGCAAAGCCATCATTTATGTGTGTGTGTGTGTGTGTGTGTGTGTGTTTGGTGACAGTAATAAATTACAGCTAGTATACTGCTGGGAGACCATAGTTAAATGATGGAGCTTTTAGTCTTCATCAATAGCTAACTGTGCTTAAAATTGTGTGTGTGTTTGTGTCTGTGTCATAGAGAATCGTTGCAAATGCTCTGTGGCCCTGAACCTGTCCCTTGATTTTTTAAGATACAAAGACATATCTTAGCATCTATCACACACACAATACTCATTAACACACTCAAACCAAGCAATCATGATGTTTAAGTAGCAGATGGACGTAAATGATGGGAAAGTCTATTTTATCTGTCTGTTTGTGTAAGAGGCAGACTGTGTCTAAAATACAGTAATTCTACTTTGACATAGTTTAAAAGTTTGTGTTCTTTGAGTGTGTGGGTGTGTGAGAGAGAGTGTGTATGTTGCTCTCTCTGTCAAGGCATATTTCTCAGTGGGTCTGCACTAACAATGCCCTCTCCTCCTGTCAAGGTTGACCTGAGCCACATCTCAAACACACACAAACACACACACACAGACACATGTTTTGACCACAGCCACACACTCAAGCCAACACGCAAACACACGCAAAAACTCACCTCACCATGACTCTTCATCAACCCTCTAAATGAGCTATTGAAAAGTCAGTCATGTTGATTAATTCAAACCCCATTAATAACAAACCTCAGTTTCTTTTCATTCAGGAGCTTCAGTATTTGAGCACAGAAAGCCAGGGTCAGTCAGGCAGAGCGTGGGTTTACTGCAGTCAGGAGAATAAAGGATCACTTCTCTCAAGGACAGCTTACCTAAGCGATCGCAAAGTGAAGGTTTACCTGGAGATGGTGT
Organism: Lates japonicus; assembly: GCA_033238685.1. Taxonomy (NCBI): domain Eukaryota; kingdom Metazoa; phylum Chordata; class Actinopteri; family Centropomidae; genus Lates; species Lates japonicus. Next base: position 4,498 of record BRZM01001961.1, read on the forward strand.
TGGGAGGAAGTTCATTGTAAGGACAAGGAGTTGGTTTGTTGGGAAGTTGTGCAAAAAGTGCACTTTAAGGGAATCATTACATCAAGGGTTGTAAAGGCATGCGACTAATTTTCTCTTCTGTTCATTGTGAACTGAATTGAAGAGATCTTATTTCTGGTGTATAGTATAAATGAAAAATGTATTTAAAAAAGAATTCAAAGAACTTAAAGAGAGTAATGATGGAAGAAGAGGCTATCAAATTAAATTTCTTCATAATAATCCACTGCCCAAATGTTTATATAAAATGATTCAGCAAAACCCAAGATTCAGTGAGAAGTAAAACCATTCTCTGATTAACTTTAACATAGTTCCATAGCCAGGATTTTACTAATACTGAGGTCTTCCCTCAACGGGCAAATATCATTGTAATTCATATAGGAAAATTGATGTATATTTAAAAAATACGTACAAATACGTAGGATGCTCAGGTAAATCACACTACTACAGCCCCATGTAAAGGTTACACTGCTGCTAGCTGCTGCATAAAATGTGGCTGCAACCCCTGCCCTGTACCTTTAAATAACAGGAGAGTGAGGCTAAAATACCACACTCTCGCCACAAATACTAGGAACTCTCTCTCTGTCTCTCTATCTTTACATCCCCCTCTCTTGTTTCACTCTCTCTCCTTCTCTCTCTCAGGTGTTTCGCAGGTAAAAACCCCATTTCCCTGTTCCCCTTGGGGAGCGCTGACCTAACTGTCGGTGCTCCCCGGAGCCCCGGCTAACTCCGCAGACCCATTTGTCAACGCTGACCCTGAAAGACTCCCTCTTTCCATCCCCCCTCCTCTATCTGTCTTCCCTCCCTTCCCATTCTCTCTTCCTCTGGTACTTCTTCTGCTATTTTTAAATCCTCCCCACATGTCTCGCTGTACGCCCGTCCTCCCAAAAAGGCTATAAAAGCACCAAAGGCTGGATAAGATGGACAGAAAGGGGGAGGATAAGGGAGAAGGACAGTGAAAAAGACAGAGAGGGAGAGACAGACGAAGAGGACTAAAGCTGAAGGGAAGTGGAACACCAAACTGGAACATATGGGGACAGGTGCAAAGATAATGTACTGTATAAGGATCAACTTTTTTTGAAGGGTTCACAAGCCCATATATGACCATACAGTACACTGTAAAAATTATTTTGTTATTAGAAAATCTTAAAGATGTACTCATCAATGTCTTCACAACATTAAAGACACAACTGAATAATCATGTGAAAGGTGTTATGCTTATAGTGAAGAATCTACCACCTGGCTCTGCAGTTCCCATCAGCTTCATGAAGCATTTTAGCTTCTTTGGGCTCATTATTTTGTTTTTTAAAGCCCACATCTTAAATATTTTTGTTGAGTCTCACTGCTCTCATCAGCACATTTTCCAGAAAAACGCACCAAACAGTATTTCCACGGCACCAACCAAAAGATGAATAAACTTACCAACTAGCTGGTGAACACAGTGGAGCATTTAGCTGTTAAAAATGACGAGCTGGTGGAGACCAAAACAGAGCTAAAATTAAAATAAATTAAAAACAAGTTAATCGTACATTCACCAGGTGTCCAGAAACATGGCTTCATATTAATGGTAATAATGTTCTGTATGTGCTGAATGTGTAAATAGGCAACTGTTATCACATGTTTGCTATAACAAGGTGCTCATGTGTCAGTATTGTATTTACAGCTTTTTCCGCTGCCCCCAGGCGGCCAAAAAAATCAATTAGTATTGCTTTAAACCTTTTCTTCTGCAAGTCCTGTGTGTTACCACAGTTTTTTCCCCTGTGTTTTACACTTCACCTCTCCGCAAACATGAGAGAGTTATTCCCATAGGATTGGTGGCAATTAAGATAGATATTAAAATACACTTAAAACTAAACAGATTTATCCTATGACAAAATTGAAATAAAATGCATTAGTTGGGAGGTGTTCCATATCCTATTACATAACTTAGAAAAATAACGTAACTGTTTTCACAAAATGTGTTTACCAGTTCAGCACATTCCTAAATAAGGTGCTGCTCCCAGAAATTCTATTTAAAAAAATTAAAAAAAAGAATGACTGACTGTGGCCAGTTATTCATCTAGATTGATTAAAAATGTTCAGTGTTATTATTTATCAACATTTTTTGTGAAGCTGTAGCCTCACCTTGAGTCACAGGAAGACTGATTTAAGGGTCATAGAGTGCTGGTACAGAGGTTGCATACAGTAATTACAGTATGTGGGGAGTGGGGGGTAGTTAATAGGATGCACACTGACTTTTCTCACTATAAACCTTATCGCTAATAACCACACACTATCAACTTAATTAAAGACTGCTTCTTTAAAAGCCCTTCAGCCTCTCTCCGGTTTTCTCTGCACTTCTTATTCTATCTTTAACTCTCTCATTTGTGCTTATTCCATCTTTCTTTCTCTGTTTTGCTTTTTTTTTCCAGGAGAAAGCTGTTGAGTCACTCTTTCATTGTCCCCATTCTCTTCCCTCTATCTTTGAAGTCAGCTGAATTCTACAACACTACAATCTAAAAGCGACGAGCTCCCTGCACTAAGTCAGTTACATGATGTGACACGACACTTTAAGGACTACATATTAAGGACTCTGCAGTTAAAAGAACCGAGAGTGCTGAGACAAGTTGCAAATGACCTGAAAACTAAAAATAGTCCTCTCCAAAAAGTCGTTCACTGCAGCATTTAAACTGGGAGGACAAAAACGTAGAGGGACGCATTCATAGCCGATGGAGCCTACATTATAAGCTACTGCATAACAGTGACTTGCATAATAGTTACAAATCATGTAGCTGTCATACTGACTTATAGCAAACTTATGCCCCCCACATTTTCATGTACAACATACAGTACATGCTTCATACCTTAACACATAAAATGCCAACATAAATCTCTCAAACATTTGGTGTGACATGTTAAAACACACAACTAGCCAAAGGATAGATACAAGCATGAGGCGAGAGAATTAATATTCTGTCACTTTCAGTTCTAGGGGGCTAAAAGTTTGCCGTGTTGCAGATGCGAAGCGCATGTACCTTTCAGTCAACAGTCAGACGCAAAGACACTCCAGTTCCTTCCTGTGGCCCGATAAGACCTTTTTGTTGTCTTCAGGCACGGATGTGATGCGGCATCTATTTTCTTTTTTTTTTTAAAGCTGAAGTTTTAAGAGCAAAGTGCTGGATGTACATAACGTAGACCGAGGACGTGATGGAAAGAGAGAGACAAATAAACTGAGTGTGCCAATAAAACATGAATAATGCCATTTTCCTGAGAGCCCCCCACGGTGCTCACAGCTTGTTCACTGCTTGTCACACAGGGACACTCTTACAAGTCATCCCTTTTTTCCACCCATCCATCCATCCTTGCGCCCCCGTCTCCTGCGCTACTTCAGAACAATTAAGGTTGACTTCATGCTCCACAGGGCTTTCCATCATAATGGAGAGACGAGTGAAACAAGGAAGAGGCTCGTCGGAGGGATGTTTAATCCATGTCACTCTCACTGCCTGCATCTCTCCGTTCCCTGTCTTTTAGCACAGCTCACTGCCCCCAACATGGTGCAGTGCTGGACTAGGCTACACTACGCTAACGCTAAGGCAGAGACTATGGTCCATTTTAATGGAATTGTGTTGCTGTGCTAGAAAGGGCTCTACACAGGATGCAGGGAGCAGGCGAGAGAAGCAAGCCAGCCCTATTCTAACGTGATTGTGCTCGTTCACTGCAGAGACTGCGGAGTAATGTGGCAACAGCATTTCTGCATGACTGTGTGTGTGCTGTATGTATATTTCTGTGTGTGTGAGTGTGTTTGTGTGTGTGCTCTTCTAAGTCTGAAATAGATGGAGCAGAAGGGGAAGAAATGCAGGAAAAAGATATAAAAAGGCAGTGCCATTAAATACGGGATAGCTGCATCAAACACTTTGTTCCTGAAACCTAAAGCAGTGGAAGACATGGGACATGGCTTTGTTAAGTGCTGTGTGTGTGCATGTGTGCATACATAGAGAGAAGAGGGAGGGTGCAGCTGTTGCCAACTCCTTTCGACAGCTTCGACATAGGGAGAAATTCTGCTACAATCTTCAAACACTTAACAACGAAGCAAGATGGAAAAGGACAGGAGTGACAGATAGACTTTCAAGATTAGATGAAATGCATGATGAGGAGCAGATGAGGATAGAAGAAGAAGGCTACAAAGAAGTGCAGGAAGACCTGGTTTGATTAAAAAAAAAAAAGACAGAAACACTCTGCAAAGAGTCTGGTGTAAAAAAAAAAGGATAAAAAGATTTAAATAGGACAGCCTGCACTATGCTAAAAACAGTGTAATTATAGTCCCCAAATGAACGCTGGGATTTTTTTTACTCTTTAACAATGACCTATTTACATTTTTCTTCCTATATGTTGAATTTTACCCCCTCCTTTATGCTCCTCAGTCAAATGCTTAATGATGACAAGTTGGAGAATGTGATCTTTTATTTTACACCAGCTTTTTCCTACATATAATGTGTTCCTGGTATTCATCTTCTCTGGGGAAAAAAAAACTCAGCAAAATGTCTCCTGCTCTATCAACCACCCATCCTTCTCCAACATGGAAGTTTGAGGAGTGGGAGGTCTAATTTTTTTGCAGCTCACCTAATTAGATCAAAGTTGAAGCGAGTGACTGTTGTCTGACCTCCCAGCACAGTGGATTTTAATTCAAATCCCAAAGCAGCTCAAACAGAAGACATTCTAGTGTGGTTTTTCAAAAAGAAAACGAAAAAAAAACATGTATATAGAATGGACTATACCAGTAATCACAGAACAAACTTACTACACTGCACCAGAGGAAGAGACACTCATTGAAATGTGAGAGCACATACAGGCTCCCAGGTTCCCTCCTTATTACTGATGTTGAGGTCTAAATCCCTAAACAGCCTAGCTGACCTCATTCCCATGGCTGCCATTTTGAATTTACATTGCTCTCAAGTTTGCGAAACTATCAAAGAGACGGTATAACTTAGAGCAACAAGATTTGCAAACACAGCAGGTGAATTAACCAGCCCAGCCAGCAAAAATGTTTCTGAGTTTGACCATGAATTCAAAAGCTGACTCTACCTTTAACATGATTAAAGGTAGAGTCAACAATAACAAACATAAGCCTTTAACTAAAAATGTAAATGTAGCATCACTTTAAGACACTTTTTACTGTTTGTGGGTGTAACAGAGGAGCCATGCAGGCAGCCATTTTGAATTGCACTCTGCTATCATTTGTAGGTTTGTTGAACTTTACAGGAGCTGATCATGCAAATTTTTTTGTTTGTCTAGTGTTTTTGTGACAATATAATTTCCATTTAATGTGTAGATTTGAACGGTATTGCAAAAACTCCAAAGAAAATGAAGGGAATGTGGGGGATATAAGACATATGAGCACACACTTACAACACTGTGAATATGCTGCCATTAAATAAAAGGGAGGGTTATTGCAGATCTAAAACGTACCTGAGAAATGGGGTTCATGAATACAGTATGGGATTTGCAATCTTATGTACATGCCAAAACAAACAGCCAAACTCTTTGCTCCTGGCCTCTTTACTGCCTTCTGGCATTTTAACACACCACCCATAGGACTTACCACCTGAAAATATTTGCTACCTATCCATCCTGAGCAAATAGTCAGTCTAAACCCCCTGTCTGATTGTCAGTGTGGATGAAAACAATTAGAGTTGGAGTGCGTTTAGCGTTACAAATACATATTCATGTCAACATAAATAAGCCATCAGGTCAACATCCCTAAAGTCAGACTTAGTTGATATTTATCTGCGTGTATCTCAGGAGCATGAGTGACGGTAGGTGGTAATAACTGTTTGAAAAATCAACCCCTCATTCATATCTCAGTCTCTCTCCCTCCACTGTAACAGTGATTGACAAGTCCTCCTGAAAGATGCTTCTAGTTAATAAGTAGCTGTCGCTCATAATGAAGCGGTGTGCGGCGTATTCGGGGAATTATGATCCACTGAGGTTCTGCAGCTTAAAAACCTAGTGTAGACAATTTAATCAGACAATTTCAACATTCAGAAAATGAGGGAATGTGTCTTTGAAGGCTTCATGCTGATGCAATTGCCTCATGACACAAGGATGAGGAATGAAAAGACTTTCCACAGCCAGCAACTGCATGCATGTGTTATCTGTATATTAGTCAGGCTTAAGTTGAGACGACAAAATTCTCTCTTCCAAAGCTGTGATAGCTGTGTTATTCTCTATGTGCCTCTCCAGTCTCTCGGTCGCCATGCTTATGTTATATTTATTGTAGGGTATTTCTTTCAGCTTATGGTGACTGACAAGAGTCGAGTCAAGCAGATCAGAAATTCACCCACTGGGCTTGAGACACTTGGGTTAATCAACAAGAAACACACGCACACACACACACACACACACACACACACACACACACACACACACACACACAAAGTGGATGGACGGACCAGCCCCAAAAATGCACACACAGTCACTCAAACACAAAAAATGTACACAAGACAAACAGACAAGAGGATTATTCCAATGTTAGCCAGGCTGCTGTTTGTTTATCCTTGTAACGACACCACAGAATGACATACACACACAAAAAACACTTGTACAATGATAATAGCACTAGCTCCAAGCAAACAGTTTGAATAGATGTTAATGTAGCAGCGTTACACTGTTGATCCTGCCCGGTCAATTCCTGCCTGAACGTCACTGCCCATCAAAAGCACACTGAGCACGGACCCAACAGTATTAGAGCATCTCTCACAGCAGGAGCGGCTTCAGCAGAAAAAAAAAAAAAAAGTGTGTGCAAGTGATTTGTTCAGTGGAAGAAGACAACGGTGAAAAAGAGGACTAAGTAGCAGGAGAAGGATAAAATGGAGAAGATGATGTACATAAGGAGATTAAAAGACTAAAGTAAATGCCTACACGAGTATAACATCAAAATCAATTTATATTCCCGTTTAGCTATCACATAATGCAGTGTTAGTCCTCCCATCTCAAGCATTTGTCAATTAATTTAAGAGTGGAGAAGATGCTTCGGATAGCACGGGTCATAACTTTTATTTTTACCACGCCACGGCTACCCATTCAGTGGATTTTACTACAGAAAAGGGCTTTTACAGCCCCTGACCCGACTCGTCTACCTGACGAACAGCTGTCACTGTTAAAATGCACTCTTCTTTTGAGTGCGCTTGTGTAATATACAGCTTTGTGTACGTGTGTGTTGCTGCAATTTCTCTATAAACTGCTGCTGCTCCTGAGGCTGAAGCTTTCTGGAGAGACACAGAAAAGGACAGAAAGACTTTCTAAAAGAGAGGAGGAGAGCAAAAGAGTGAAGGACACAGTAGGGAGGAGGAGAAAAGGGAAGAAATGAAAGGAGTCGCAGACGATGGAATAGAGATAGAGAAAGTGACGGAGTAATAGGGGGGCTCATAGACCCTGTAAAGCTAAAACTATGCAGTATAAATAAACTTTCTTTACTTTGGAACAGATGCCGTTCGGGAAAGTAAGAGAGAAGAGGGAGATGAAGGGAAAAAAGAGGGACATATACTCATAGAAAGAGCTAACAGCTCTATTTCCTCTAGTCCCACATATTCATTCAAATCGATTCCCTTTGAGAAGTGAGAGGCCATTTCTCATCTGCAAGACAGCTGCATCTAGCTATTGGAATAATACACACATTTAGAAATACAGTAACTGCGCGCACACACACGCGCACACACACACACACACACAAACACGCACATGTGCACTTAAGTGTTTTCATTTTTCCAGTGACATGCGGGCACTTTTATACACACGCACAAACACTACACACACCAAGACTACAAAACACAAGGGCTAACAAGTAAAGTGTTACCATGGGAATCTCACTGAGGACAGTCTTACCGAGTTAATAGGATATGAGACAACACCCCAGTGATGTCATTATCGCAGTCTGGGCCCACACACACGCACACACACTGCCAACTAGACACACAATTACAAATTGCCTTTGTATAGGCAAGATATTGATGAAGTACACGCACATAAAAACACACATATAAAGTACTGAGGCACATCCTCACTTGTGTATACACACTTGAACATTTTCTGCGCCGAGGTGTGTAACAGCACGGCAGGCCCTGTGGTTTAGCAGGCTGAAGATGCTCTAGTTAAATGACAGTGTGATTTAAGCCAAACAAAAACAAATGTCTCCTCACAGTAATTGGACTAACTCATAAATGATGTCATAAAATGTTATTTCTATCCAGTCTCTCTCTCAGTCTCTCTCCCTTACTCCCTGCCTTCCACTCTGATTTTCTGTTTGACACAATCAGGGCAGCAACAAACATCAGAGTATGCGTGCGTGTATATGTGTGTGTGTGTGTGTGTGTGTGTTTGTGTGTATAATTATACCGCCTGAGGGGAGACAACAACAGGGATGGATGAATAATGTCCTTTGATCACAATAACGCCGCACACACACAAACGTTTGCATCTACTATATTAATGCTGGCAGTTACATCGGGTGCGTGTGGTTAGTTGATATAAAAAAACTTTTTTGCAGCCACAAGCCTTCAGCCACCAGCCGCCATGACAGCTGCCATTACACACACACACACACATATAGAAGCACAAAGGCACTAGAGTTTAACAGTAGATCAGAAAACACTGCTCATTATCCTGGGATCTATTGACAAATTTCACCACTACGGATCAATAAATTACATAAACACACTTGTAGTGTGTTGGCTTGTGTGTGTACTGTAGGCAAGTTTGTGCGTCACTGAGTAACAGTGGCTGAAAGTCCCAATTATATGACCATCCATCCAATCACAGATGGCTGCGAGGTCACAACTCTCAGAACTGAACTATTATTGAATGATTCTCACCAAAGTAAGAAATCTTGGTGTATATATATATATATATATATATACACTGTATATATATATATATAGAGAGAGAGAGAGAGAGAGTCATCATCTTGGGTGTTGTGTAGACATTGATGTTGATTAGTTTCAGAACCCTGAACTTTCACCCTCATCTGTAATTTGTTAAAGGATTGAAATAGGTCTGAGGTTGTGCCCACTGGCGTCTGTTTCCCCCACTAAGAGAAAAAAACTGACCAATCAGAGCGTAGTAAGCTGGAGTAATCCTCCTACATAGCTAGAGTAGCCAGCTTCTTGGTTTAATTCATAAAAAACCTGACAGAAAACTGCAACATCTGCATGAGATTGACACAGCTGTATGCACTGTAGCGACCTGACAAAGCTCTTAAACTGATACTTTTATTAATACACCCACCTAACAAATAATACAGATAAGTGATGAAGTAAGGTGAAGTGAATAGTTTTCCTGGCTGGACTTTCAACATTTAGTGCTCTTTTGTTGTTGTTTATTTTTATATCTAACCTGGGAGTCTCAGGCTTTGCTCTGAATACCAAAGCATATGAATTCCGCGCTCCACTAAACATCAGGCACAACATTCATTAATTTGTCTGAACTGCTGAATAATTAATTAATCAACCCTATGTCAATGAAGCGTCATTTCTGATGGGATAAGTGTCCATGCGTCATGTGCATGTGTGTTCGTCCATGTGACAGTTAAGGTGACATCACTGTGCGGGAGTGGCACCGTAAAGAAACACAAACATACACACTTACACACACTCATATCCACAGTGTTACACTGCTGAGACACATTAAAGGGCGTCACGATATTTTCCAACTCTTTGAACACTTTTTGTTTTATTCAGAAGCAAAGTGTTTGTTTTTCTTCAAGAGAAAAACAGAGAAGGACATCTCCCATCGCTGTTGTTAACACATCTGGTGCATTCAAACCATGATTAAATTCATGAGGCGTGCTGTAAAAAAAAAAAAGAGAGAGAGAGAAAGAAAGAAAGATTAAACATAAGAGGGAAATGAAGAGAAAAGAGAAACATCTGCAGCAGCAGAGAGCATGAGAGAGATCAGACCGGACGTGCCAATAGGCAGCTCTGAGTTAGGGCTGACACTAACAAAGACTTGAGGAATACAGAGTGAACAGTGTTCGTGACCAACATGATCCAGTTGCTATTACTGACCTCTGAGAAAGTCAATAACCATTTAGCGTGAGAATTACATGAAGCCAATCAACAAGGCAGGCCAGACATCCGCCCACACAATTACACCGAGTGAGGGAATGAGAAACGGGCAAGCCTTAAAAAGTTGATGCAAGGGACAGAAGAGAGAACAAAGGAAAATAATTCACAAATGAAAGACAAAAGAATGAGAGTGTACAACTGTGAAAACAAAATAACACCAACTACATTTTTTTCTTCTTCTACCCAACCAGTTTTACGGAGCTGCCAGGGTGGTACCATCATACTGAATGGCTTAGAAATGCAGCAAGGGAAGACATTTCTTTCCTTAATCAATAATGTATTCTTTTCAATACAGGCAAGTGATGCATTATTCAACAAAGGCTGAGAGATGTATGGAAGGGACTAACACGGGGATATACAGCAACATTTATCTAATTAACAAGTAAGAATGAAAGACAGAGAGAAGGATAGAGAGATGAGCAGAGGGACAACACAAGGAGAGAGGAAAAAACAGGAAAAGAAAGGAAAGAGAGAGGAGATGAGGCGTAAATAGCGTCTTTTCTTTTTAAATGGGGAAGCTCTCAGATAGTATTCTCCAGAGGTTCACGTGGAAACGGCTTTGACTGGAAGTCATCAGCACCAAGAGATTTAGCCTCCAAGTGACAGGCAAAAGGAAAAAAAAAAAAAAACACACACACACACACACACACACAGAAAAGTATATTCAGTGCACGCAAAGGCATTAAGGCATATATACGCAGGGAAATTTCACACAATTCTATGCACACACAAGTATGAAGGCGTAATCGTGAATAGACAAACACACTGAGGGTCTTACAAGGCGTAATCATTGGAGGCGAGCTTCTCCTCATATTTCACATGAGGATTAGCGAAAATCTGCATGGAACAAGGCGGCAGAAAGAGTCTGCTACTTACACTTCAGAGGGTAACCGTATAAACCTTAACCTACAGAGGGTGAGGAGTTATATAAACTTTAAAAGGAGGGTAAAACGACTATGTAAACCTTACAAGGAGAGGATACAGCACATGACACACTAGAAGAATCCTAATCCTTGTTAGGGATGGAAACACACTGCAGCACTTGCTAAACAGGTTTAACTGCTGTTGTTGTTATGTGAGCAGTGGATATCATATACTTAATGCTATCACAGCCATTATCCTGCTGACTTGGAATATGTATGTGATAGGAACATGTAAAAAGTAGACAGGTTTAGATAGTCAGAAAAAAATCAGTGAATGGTGACAAATGGTGCAAAAATGTTAAATATTCTGGATATATCTGATACATCATTATAAACTCAACCATCTGAATTTTGGACTGATGGTCAGACAAAAAGGGAAATTGTGATCAGCACTTTTCACCGTTTTCTAACCTTTTGACATATAAATTGAGAATAAAAATAATCAGCTGCAGTCCTAATAGCAACTTAAATGATTTCTAGGACAGTAAATGTATCAAAATCCCCATATATTCCAAGATTATGCTCAAGCACTGCAGATGCAAAATTTCCATTCCTGGTTTAATTTTTCAGCATCATGCTTTTTCTTCTATGCATGAACCAATCCTCCAACTCAAATTTCCTATCAAATGTATAAGATTCTCTTTGAAAATTTACAAATAGAAGCCGGCGTAAACCAACCATGACAACCCTCTAGTGTGCCTACACAGTGCGTCAAGTGCTTTCAGGTAAAAACCTTGCATCTCCAAAATATCCACTTGTCAGGAATGCAGAGACAAAGTATTGACAGCAAAAAGCACTCTGGCACATTTGGCACAGGTGGCTCTGAAAATATTTTACAAGCCCAAGAGGTTAGAAACTTTTCCACAGCCTGAGGAGATAGCTATACAGTTTTGGTGTGTGAAAAGTGAGAGACAGCCGCGTGTGCTTCGGTATGTGGATTTAAAGCCAGCAGAGGAAGACAAGATAAGATGTGAGGTAAGAAGTGAAACGCGAGAAACAAAGACAAGACAAGGTGGTGGGTCGAGCGCTTTAAAGTGGATTATTTTCTCCTCATCTGTTCCCGCGGAGGAAACACTCCTGCTGTCAAGGAGCTGAATTGCTGCTGTTTCAATGACACTCGCTGACAGGGGACATGAGGTGTGTGTGTTTGTGTGTGTCTACAAGTGTGTGTGTGTGGCAGGTGCCAGTCAGGACATTCTGTAATTCCCCACCACTCAGCCTTCGCCTCTGGTCAAACTGAGGGATTATCCCTTGCCCCTTCATTTCTCTGCCCTCACTCTCTCCATGTCCCCTATTCCAACACTCACCTCCTCCTTCCTTTTCTGCCCTACCCTCTCCTACCCCCTTCTCTCCTCCCCTCCTCCCCCCACCCCTTGTTTTTTTTTTTTTTTTTTGTTTAAAAAGGTGCCACGTGTAGTATTACAGGATCAATAAACCATTACTGCAGCAACTTTAAGACATTCTTATATTTACTGTAAACAAACGTGCTAATCGCTGAGAGCTTCTACTCTGACCCTTACGCTGCAAGTTTTATTGTGAGGCCACAGGGTCGGATTTGGTGGGAAATCTGCCGCTTAAGAGTGAGATTGTTTTGTGGTACAAAATAGGAAGAAGGATGCTATTTTTCCAGTGCGGCTGTAGCTAAAGATTTGTGATTTTCTTGCACTGGCAGACCTTACAGAGAGAGAGAGAGCTTTACAGAAAAATAAATTATCCTCAGGAAAAAACAAACACATAGGAGGGGCACTCAGTTGTGGGAAGGAAGCTACAAGATTTATAAGTGTGGTGGTAATTTTGAAAACGACTAGCGCTAACAATACCACAGGAGAAAACAGATCACAACTCATGTTGGCTATGGTTTCATTTGTTCACAGTAATTACACTGAGGTACTGGATCATAAATTACTTAACAATGACACACTGATGTTTCAAAATGCTTTATAGGCAGCATCTTTAAGGCTAGTCCGGCTAACACGCTGTCTGTCTAAGCCTTCTTTGATCTTCTGGGCAAAATGACACAGATAAGAATATCCCCATTGTGAATCTGATGAATCCCAGGAGCTAAAGCACTGCCTCATGAATCCACTCTATCGTGGGCTGTTCATCTCTTCCTATTCACAGTTCAAAGTGATTGGCAGGCGAGGGGCATACCCTATTGAAATGTGAGAACCAATAGGACCTCTTGCATCTTGTCTGAGGGAATCCTGCACAATGAATGGAGACGTCCTAGATTAGAGCTCACCGTACCACGCAGCCAGACCGCTGAAACACCCACTCCTTACTTATTTCCTCTTCTCTCCTCAACCTTCTCTCTTTAGTCATCCCTTCTTCTTCCCTTCCTCCTGTCCTCCACCTGCTTTCCTCCAACACCTCTCTGCAGATACTTATCTCATCCTCCTACCCTCTCTTTTACTTCCTCCACATTATCGCTTTCCACCAATGCCAGCCTGGTTCCTCTCTGTGTTTTCTTTCTCTAGACACCCAGCCTCACTGATATCTTTAAGGTGCAGCTAACAGGCAAGGCTCCCCTTCAGTCTGTTAGCACGATAAGATATTACTGCCATTTTACAGGCTGTCGACAGCAGCCAAAAGGGTATAAGCTGACAGGTGAGTGCATGCTTGATTTTTTTTGATTCAGCAAAGTCAGTTGCAAAGTTGCAAAGCCAGAACTTTTGGCAAATCACTCCAAACCAAAGCAATCCATCAATCATAACTCTATTAATCCATTCACCCATTCAGACTTTGTACAAGCTCATCCATTCGTCAACAACATACATGGGGACAAACATTCTTGCAGAAATCATTCATCCACCCATGACTGTCTATTCACTCCTCCATACCTTATCAGCCATGATCATGGACGACCCCCCATGGATGCCGAGGATGGGTATAAGCGTCTGCGAGGAAATAAAATCCAAAATCTGGGCAATGGCCTCCTGGTCGGTGCCATCCCCAAACACCACGCCGTGGATCTTGGTCCCGGACATCAGGTCACACATGTGAGTGATGATGCTTTTCGGGTCAGTCTCGTTGACCAGCAGTGTGACCACGTTGACGTCAATAGGGTCCTCCTTGCTCCACAGCGCCCGGATGTCCCGGTCGGAGATGTAGCGTGTGCGTCCAAGGATCACCGCAATGTTCAGGACCGGCACTTTTTCAGAGGCGCTGCCACCAGTTCGCTGCTTTTGAGCCGCCGCCGGGTCCGCAATCAGGGTCACCACCACCAGGAGGGCCAAGGAGAGCAGCACACTATTACCACTACCACTGCTACTGCTACAGCTGCCACTCCTTCTACTCCTCCTCTTACTCCTTTTGCTGCTGAGGGACATACTGCCGAACCACTTCATCCCCTGCATGGAGAGAGGATGAGGGAAAACAGATGATGGAGATCAGATCAACAGACCAGATCAGAAAGAGAGAGGGAGATGGGAGAGAGAAGTGTGGAAAGACGATGGCAGAGAGAGACAGACAAGGCAGATAAATTGTTAATGCACCGCTCTTTAAGCCCACACATTCAGGTAGCATCTTTCTTTTTTATTTCACTTCTTCTCAGAAACGTTATTAAACACATAAACCTTGTGGGGAGGGAGATGGCCTTGAGAGGAAGTTGCGGAGGGGTGAGAGAAAGAAAAGATGACTAACAAGTATATATTTTATGGTCACGACTGCTTGGATCAGATGATTCAGGAGCAAGCTGTGCTATTCAGAAGAGGCAGGCAGACATTTATACTGTTTAAAAGTGTAATATCTTAATACTCCACCGTCAGGATGGATTGACGCACAAGTTATAAAGGAGGATGCTAGAGTGACATTAACAGAGAAACTGTGCTGAACATTAATGTTTAGTTATTCCATTATGCACAGTGTTACTCAGGACAGTGATATGATGTAAATGTGTGCATAGGAGAGGGACATAATGGTGGTAATTTGATCATCACATTATGAAGCTGAAGCTTATCTCATATACACTATGGGGAAAGGTTTCTAGCATACATTATGACTCAAAGGACTTTACTCTTCTTGCCATGCTAGAGGCATGACTCAAGGGCTAGCAGTGACGGTCTGTCACTCGGTCCATCATGGTAGTCCAGACTAAAATATCTCAATAGCTGCAAGATGGATTGGGACAAAATTTTTGTAGAGATTAATGGTTCCCAGGTGGTATCTCCTAGCAGACTTTTCCATTTAGTGCCACCATAAGATTTACATTTTTTGTTTTGAATGAACAACTACTGGATGTATTGCCATGAAATTTCATAATCATGTCCCCCTCAGGATCCCCTGAGGAGCTATGAACCTTTGATGAGCCCTTAACTTTTGCTTATGACCAGCTACCCTGCAAATCTAATGAGATTAAGAACTAAGTTTAAGAACTAAGTTTAATAAAGTCAGAAACACCTGCCCCATGATGCTGGTTTGAGCATTTCTTCATCTGTACTTATTAGATTCTTAGATTCCCTAAGATATAAATGATTCAATGCACAGAGTGGTGACACAGTTGTCAAAAACAAGAACAAACTAATATAAACCAGAGTGCTATAAATAGCGCGGGATGCCAGATAGTGTTCTCTTGCGTTTTTGAAGTAGCACTGCAGGCCCAGGACAGGGAGGCAGAAGGTTGGAGGAGGGGTTTCCTCAGTTGAAAGAAACATTTTTTTTTTGTGCATGTGAGTGTGGGGACATGTGAAAGCGAGAGTCAGTGTGAGTGACAGGGGTAAGAGGGTGACAGTGGTTACTCTCTGCACCAAACAAACAAAAGTGACATCATCATCTCACAGAAATCACAACCTACACCACCCCTCTCCCTGGAGAGATAACACTCACTGGCCTCAACACCCAATGCTCAGGGAGCATGAAACATTGAGTGTGTGTGTGTGTGTGTGGGTTCATCATCATTTGCAAGACGTATGAGCAGGTGTGCTGAACAGTAGAGCGTGAGCAAAATCAGAAGGGCATGAAACATATGGTCACATAATGTATCCATGTGCACTGTTGACGATTTATGGATTCACTGACAGCGCCGCGTGTTTTTGCGTTGGTGTGGAGCCTGTTGGTGCGTGATTGATTCGCAGGAGCCGCCGTTTATCATGCCACTGTTGGAGGCAGTGCAGATTTAAGCGCCGAGATCAGAAGATCATAAGAAACTTGTCTCATTTACAAAGCATTCCTACCCCCATTAACATAATCGACTGAACAACACAGCAAGGCGTCCACATGTTGCCAGCCGATGCATCCTCATAAACAACCAGTAAAATAGCACCAGATTTAATAGCTGCCAAGGACATAGTGCTTCAATCCTGCTTCTTTGTCTATTTGTCTCTTTAAAATATTAACACATTCAACATTCATTCTGGATACAGGTGAAGTACCACATGTTTGACAGATTTCTTCAATTGCATGATGGGGCATTTTTTAGCTTTGACAAGATAAGATTAACAATATTATGTCATATGTATCCAATAATTGTATATTGCTGCTATATTTTGGTATTTTGATACAGATCTGGATCTACTGCAGATGCAAACTGAGAATGTCTAAATCATTTGTACCACTAAAATAGTGTACATTTTGGTGGAATTATGCGCTCTCAGATTTTTAGTTTTTTTAGTCTCTTTGCAGGTTATGATGTTAAGCACCACTCTGTATATACCTGCTACCTGTTTCCTAGGTATAAAGAGACTGTAGATATATAAAAAAGAACCAACTACTTAGCTAGGCAATTTATTCCAAATGTGTTCTGTGCCACCTACGCCTGCCAACTGTTGTTTCACTGGCCGTCTAAGCCGCCAAAACTTTTTCATAAGTGATGCGACCTGGATACATTTTGCGGGGCAATGTAATTAAATACTCTTTTATTTGCAGAAGTTTCCCCATTATTCCTCAACCTGCCTGCCCCCTAGAAAGAGAGAAAGCTAGAAGCAAATCATTTATTTTGTAGTCTGATGATGGTTTTAGATTATTTTCTGCAGGCTAGGATTTGTCATACCTTGTGATTCTGTAATGAAATCGAGACTCCAGTGGAAGGCTCTATTGTGAGCTGAATAATGCATGCGGGCTCAGTGTGTCATCCTGTGTTTTTAAAACAAGCAGAGGACTGCTTGCCTCTGAAAACCAACCCCTCTCGCCGCCCAACTGAGCATAAACACTGAGGAGCAGACCGAGGAAGACCTGAGGAAGAATCATCCAATCTCAGTCCATTCACTGCAGAGAGAGCGCTTGGACGCTTAATGGATTCCTATTGTTCCTGTAAAGAAGTCGACGCCTTCCTTTACCCAAAAAGTTGCAGGATTACATGAACGTAAAATTCTGGACAGCCAGAAATCGTTTAATTCTGCAGGGCTGATATCTATTTCTCAGTGCAAAAATGTAACATTTTCTTTGAAAGAAGAAAGAAACATTTATGTATTTATCTATACATACTGTATTTCATAGTTTAAGTGACTGACTATATCCTGCTTCACTTACATATGTCCACACAGAGAGAGTATAGCAATACTCTCTTGTGATCCAAACTGGTCCAGGGACTCAAACCAGCAGCCTAGCTCACAAATCACTCAACCATCACTGCACCCATTTTGACCCATGAGGAGAAATCCAATCTTTAACATATATATGTATGTATGTAAGTATACATACATATGTATGTATTTTTTTAGCTTTTGAATAGCACCCATGATGCTGGTCCCTATGCCCAAGAGTAATTTTTAGCAGGATTGAGTCTTCCTGTCAAGAGGGATTCAACCCAAGGCTTCTGGTTGAAGGACCGTCATAATTACCAGACCATCCCACTGCTGCTACTGCTGCTATTACCATTTTATATATTACATTTCACTATTAATATCACAGTATCAGTGGGACCATCAAACTCTGTTAAAATGCTTTTCATCTGCAGTTTCTGGAGGTTGCAGGAGAGTTATAAAGCCCACACAGTCTCAGAAATCCAGGGCAGAAGAGCCGAATAAAATAAAAAAATTGCTCCAAACTGCATCAATACTGTTACACAAATACTTCTATATGTACTGTACTTACTGTACACACAGGGACTCAGAGAAATGCTTCTATAAGCTGCATAACGCATGTTTTCAAGGAATACTATGTACTAAGTAAGAGTGATAAAAGCTACTAGTCCATTTTCAAGGACAGTTTCCTCAAAATGTAATTAAAGAAAACATACACACACATTGACACACACACAGTATTTATCAGAAAATTACAGTGATGGTGCATGGCAAAACAGATTTATAAAAAAAACGTTAAACTTGTAACCAATTTGCCATATTATGGTATTTATAGTAACAGGCGAGTCTGCTGTTGACAAGATTATCTTTCAGCTCCAATGGGTGGTGTGGAAATCTGACTAACAAAAGAGTGTGTGTGTTTTTTTCTTCTCTCTTTCCTTGTCTCGACTCTGCAGCATCACAGGGGGATTTTAGTGGAGAGAAGGATAGTGGAAAAAATGGACAGAAGAAGAGAAAAACAGAGAAACAGAGGGGGAAAAGTGATATTTGAGAGAGAGACACAGACGTACAAAAAGAAAGAGGAAGAAACACAGAGGGAGAGAAAGAGAGAGAGAGAGTAGGAGGAGAGAGAGCATCCCCCAGCCAAATCGGATTGGGGCAGTTTGTCGTCACACAAAGGCTACCATTTCCTGGCACCACAACAGTAAATGATGTTTGGCAGGCACATCCATACTACTGGCTATCGTTCACACACACACACACACACACTTCAGACTTTACAAAAGCACTAAACAAAAATACATGTATGTATCTCTCTCAGTGATCAGTGAATAAGAAACTGAAATACACTTCTCTTTCCTATGTGTTCCTTCTCAGAAAATCAGAAACACACACACACACACACACACTCTCCAGCAGGGAAAATCTCCCCTACTATACCACTGCCACAATTCCCACAAGGCTTCACCACCACAAAGACCACGTTTCTGGTCCCCCACACAACTAGCTTTCACACACATCAATAATTCAGCCACATTATCTTTACATGATGATTAATATGATTACATTTACGGCTGCAGTCGCATTCGTTCTTCCTTCTATCTTCCTAAATGGCATTAAAATTAGATTCACATACCGTACACCCTCTATAGATATGATTTATTTACAAAGTCAGGGCTGGAATGTTTGATACCAAGGATGATAAGTGTGTGTTTTACTATGCCACGGCCCACAGGACACGTGTGTGTGTGTGTACATACTTTCTGGTTTGTAGAAGACTACCCTTAATATTGTATGTTTTTTCCATCTCACACTGGCTCCTCTATTACTCTGCTTTCATTCATCTCCCATTCATCTACTCACTTATCTCTACATCCTTCCCTTCATCTTTCATACTGCTTTCATCCGACTATCTTTACTCCACCATCAGCTGCTTTTTCTCCCTCTGCATTGACTGCAAGGCGTTAGTTATTCTTTTTTTGTGTATGCTACAAAGTTTAAACTCATCTGTGGTCTCTGGTAACCAACCAGCAGTTTCTCAGTGGTGCTAAATATTTTCAAAGCTTCTGGAGCTGCGTGTAGCCCCCTCCCCAATTTTCATGGCCAAAGGAATGCTAAAGCCCCATGTTTTTGCTTACGTAATCCTATCTCCAAGCATCACTCTCAGGTCTCAGCAAGTCCAAACAATCATTTCCCTCCACACTTCTCACCTCTTCTAAATCGCCCTTCTTTCCACCTTTTCTTCTTTTCCTCTGAACTTCCTGTTCTCCATTCTTGTGCAAATTCAAGAGGTTCAAACCTCTTACATCATCTTTCTCTCCCTTCTTTCTCAGTTGTTTCTCTTCCCACCCTGCTACTCTACAACTGTCTTACTATGTCTGCCCAGTTACACAAAGACTAATTCAAAAATAACTCAATTCTAAAATAACTCAGCTTTGTTTCTCCATTTGTTCATCTGTCCCACAACATTCCCCCTCTCTGCCATCATTCTCCCTTCCTTATTCCTCATTTTTCTCTCAACTAATTTCATTCCCCGGGTTCTGCATCCTTCTATTCCTTTTTTTCATTTTCATGAGTTTTCTTCCAACACCAGACAGACACCAAGAAAAAGTATTTGTATGAATGTTAGGTCTCGTCTTGTTGTAACAATGTTTTGAGGGATTAGAAGACCCTTTTATTGAAAAGGACCCATAATGTTTTGAAATGGGGAATGTAAGCTTTTGTGAAACTTTCTTCTTTTTTCTAATTACATAAATGAAAGCTTTGACATTTCCTATTCTCAGCACCTACGTCCTGTAGTTCTTTTCCCAGGAAAATCCCCTGTTGTACAGGAAGTGATGCATTTTACCTTCAACATCAGCAGCTTTGGTTTGTTTTTTTTGCCGGTACAGGAAGTGATATTTAACCTCAACCGTGACAGACGCCTCAGCTGAACGGATCAAGAAAAGCTCGCCACCTACAGAAACTCAACATTTGTCCCAGGACAAAATGTCCCAGTACCACCTACACTGTTTTGTGACACAGTTATCTATGTGCAATTCTGAAGCAGTACAGCAAACAGCGTATATCTCCAAAGTGGGTTGCTAAATTAAAGGGGCATTCCACAGATTTTTACACACATGCAAGATCGGTTTACTAGTCATTAACAGTAAAATCCAGCCTGAAAAAAACAGTTGCGTGTCTTCAGTGGCTCTAAACAAGTTTCCCAAAGTCTGAGAAAATAACCCCAGTGATGTTATCATGTGGGATTTTGGCTTGGGCTAAGTGACCATACAAACTTGTGACAGAAAGCTTGCAAGTGGCAGCGTGGGATTTGAAACATTTAAGTATTTACCAGACAAGGAGAGTCTAGCAAAAGATGCTACAAAGGAGTCATTATGGGAAGGCTTGACCACTGAAAGTCAAGATATTTCAGCCTCGGCTGCTTCCATTTTGGCCATTTCCCCCACCAGTGCCCCTTAAGGTACCCCATGAAACACAAAAAACTTCCTCCCAATCTCTTCAGACATTCTTCTCCTTTGTCACCTCATTCCTCTATCCATTTTCTCCAAGCCATTCCTTCATTCATCCTCTCTCTCTCTCTGTATCTCTCTTTCTCTCTCTCTCTCAGGCCCAAGCCATCTGCTCTGTGTGCCCTGACGTGTGCATGAGCGTCCATGAGAAGCCCAGTGGAAGTAATCGTCTGTTACCACTCAGGCTTCAACATGTTGTCTGCCCACTGCACATACCTCTCACTAACTCACTACAAACCCACTCTGTGTGTGTGTGTGTGTGTGTGTGTGTGTGTGAGAGAGAGAGAGAAAGAGAGGAAACAGACAAAGAAAGAAATGAGATCACTAGTATTCTATAATGGATGTGAACGGTGTTCTCTCTCTCTCTCTTTGCACCTGATGCCCAACACACACCTATCCCTCTCTGTGCTACAGTAGAGTATCTCCTCGCTCCTATATTTTCAGTTTGTTTGGTGCTAATTGCATCAGTCACTTGCTGCTTCATTAGCATGCAGGGATCATATCAGGCCATCGCTTCCCATTCTTGAATATCAATTTGCTTTATTGGCACGACATGTAAATGCATTTACATTGCAAGAGCATGTGAAAGACAGTAACGGCCTTGCTGCTTGCATCGGGCAACAAACTGCGCTTCTTCTACACCTGCAGTGCTTCTGTCATCGCACCCAAACAGGAAAGGAATCTTTTCTCTGAGGCCATCTCTGAAGGCCAGAGTCAGAGGTGATTTCAGATTTTATTCAGCCATGAACAAGGCTGATGAATTTGAAACACAGCGGCGCTGCTTTGCAGGAGCAATCTGTTCTGTTCTTGATGGCGACTTGAATTTTAACCCTTTACATTTTTTTTAGAGCAGGTATCCTTTGGCTGAATAACTTCAGGACTAGCCATGCTGCCTCCATCTATATGTAAATAAAGGTGTATTAAAATCAATCACATTCATGTCTCTCTCTCCGTCACACACACACATTTTTAATTTCCACTCTTTCATCTTCTTTAGTCCCTTATTTCTTGCCTGTGTTACTAAGGTATGGCTTGTAACAATGAATGCAACGATACTTTGAAACAATGCGAGCGCACACACACACACACTCTAGCTGAACAGTAAAAGCATGAAAAACCATCAGGGGCCTCAATCTACATAGGAGGAGGTAGTGGGTTAGTACATTATTTCCTTTTGCTGTCATAAAAATATGGATTGCCTTTCCATGGGCTGCAGCTGACGCCTTTACAGAGAGAGAGAGAGAGAGAGAGAGAGAGAGAGCTTCTCTGTGATAGGAGAACTGCGCTTCAACAACGTGACTGAGTCCCGAGAACAGGGGAGAGGGAGAGGGGGTGAAGAGTGGATGTAAATTCATTTGGATCTCCCCATTAGGCTCAATGGAGCCAACACAATACAAGTGCGACCCCTACTGTTACAGCGTGGGCCTGCCTCCTCTACTCGTGGCCAAGACGCTCTTTACTTACATGGTCTTTTTTTTTTAGGGCCAAAACCGTGTTCACTTTCTATCACGTTTAGGCACATTGGGGAGCGACGCATGGATTTGGCCCGAAAATTTCAGAAAAGTCAGAAATTACGCACTGTGTTCTCAGAGATCTGCTTAATGTAACGCTGCCTGTTCGTCCTGGTATGGGATGGAGCGCGGAGCTGGAAGTTGTGCCAACCACTGGCGCGATCAAAAAACCTGGCAACGTGTGATCCAACCTCTAGATAATATCGTCAGAAAGCACATTCCTTATTTATGTGGCGTGTATGTGTGCTCTTCGCTAACCCAATCTTTTTTTGGGGGGGGGGTAAAACCGGGTTCACAGCGCTTGTGGTCATACTGTGAGATGATGGTTGCTGGGTGCATGCGCCCAACATCCAAAGGAGATTCATCTCTTTTCTTTGTCTTTCACCTGTACAGTCAGTTCACGTGCCTACATGAATTTATGCCATAGGAATAAACGCGTTAAGCTTGATTTGGGGCCGGCTGAGAGATGTTGTATACAGATGCGCTTTGAGGCAGCCTGCGCTCCGCTCACTGCGCCAGCGTTATGAATTATGAGGAAATTATAACACTTTGACGTAAGAGCTGAGAGAGGAGAATTTGATTTTTTTTTTAGGTTTGTTTGATTGCATCTCATTCTGCCTGCCTCGCGCCGTTTAAATCCCATTTGACTGTGTTTCCGGGGGGGGGGGGGGGGGGGGGGCGGGTGTGCTGTGGGGGGGGGGGGGGCGGCGGGGGGGGGGGGGGGGGGGGGGGGGAAAAAAAAAAATAATTAAAAAAAAAAACCCCGCACGGCGCCCCTCTGATGAAGGGGGAGGGGGGGTGGGGGTGGGGGGGCACAGAACCGGTGCATGATCATCCCAGGCTAAATTCAGAGGAGAGAAAAAAATAAACAGACATGGCAAAAGTACTTACAGCATCTCCCTTCCACAGAGCTCCAAAACAGTGGTGTGAGATGACATTGCAACAGTCCCCTCTCTCCTCCGAGAAACCATGCAGCCTCTGATGGTGATCACTCTCTCAAACACTGCACAACAGGAGAGGGGGAGAAGAAAAAGAATCACCGAATCTCTGGCAATGAATTATTCCCACCGTGTCCACAAAAAAGAAAAAAAAAACCTGAATGAAATCCCCGGTTTTAGCACTTCACAGGCGCGCAGCTGCGAATAAAATCACTGTTGTTGTAATCCAATCTTCGTTGTGTGTGCGCCTACCGCTGATTCTCCACTGCAATATCTGCTGGCCCCGCGCATCGTGGGGGCTCAACCTGCCTCTGTAATGATTAGGAGCTCCCGGTATCCCGTTATTCCTATCCCGGGCGAGGAGAGGAGCGTGGAGGAGGGAAGAGGCAGGCGAGCGGCCGCCGGACGCACACATAGACGCACACGCACATTGACTACTACAGTAGAGGCTCCGGCAGCCTGCAAACCGTGCATGGGACCCGCTCCCAACGTGTCTCTCTCTCTCTCTCTCTCTCTCTCTCTCTCTCTCTCTCTCTCTCTCTCTCCCTCCTCTCTCTCCCTCTCTCTCTTTTCTTTCGTCGTGCACGTGTACGTATGTGTGAGACAGTGAGCTGAATGTGCACGCGTGCGTGTGATTTCGCGTTTTGTCTATGTGTATGCCTGCGCGCTTCTGCAGAGGTAGGGGCAGCTGGATAGATAGACGGACTGTCGGTCCGTCGGTCTGTCTGTCTCTCTCTCTCTCTCTCTCTCTCCCTTGCTCTCTGCGCTAAAGCTCCTTCAGGAAGTAGCTCAGCCAAAGACAGACTATTACAGGCAGAGTTGGGCTTAAAACACAAATGATGCAGGCAACAATTTCATCCTCCTCTCTGAGACACCTGACCATCTCCATTCTTATTTTTTATTTTTTTGTCAAACATAACCGTCTCTGTTTGGCAACAGCTGCCTCCCTCCATTCATGCCTTTTGGGATTTTCATACAGTCAATCCATCCGGAAAACTGGAGCACAACAGAGCAGATAAAGGTCTATAAAAAAATATACACCAACTAGTGGTGCAACAGCATATACAATATTAATAGGAAATAGCAAATCAAAGTTCAATTGCTCCACCTTCACTTAGCACTGTGGATTAGTTCAAATGTGGGCATACACACATACATTCAAGAACAAGTTGTGAATGTGAATGCAGACCAATAAGTCTACAAAATAAAACCAGCTCCAAAATGTTGTGTCACACCAAATGAATCAATAAAAACGGGATTTCTGGAGGAAATTAATTTTAACCGTGCCCCCGCTGTGAATTCGCCATCCTTAAAATCTTACATTTATCTTTGACACCCAGATAAACTGTAAGGGGACATGCTGTACCTGCGAATTTTCCGGGGTTTTCTGCGTTATTGTTGTCTGGAGAAGTTTGTCGCTCTTCAGTCACCTGTTTACAAAGTTGTCTGTGCAGGTTGCGTAGCGGCTTAACCTGGCCAGCTTCCGATCTGGAAACAGGGGACACCCACCTTTAGTTCCTCTGCTACACGTTGAAACGCTCCGTGTCATACTTCCTATCGCTGTCAAACCCACAAGACTCTGAATAAAGCAGCTTTATTTTTATTTCAGTTCAAGGCCTGGAGGGAGACATATGTTAAAAAAGCAGGTCAGTCTCCAAGCCGCTAACCGAAATTCACATTACATCTTAGCTTATAGACCTGTTGAGGCATAGATAGATAGATAGATAGATAGATAGATAGATAGATAGATAGATAGATAGATAGATAGATACAGGGACGTTAAGAAATGTATTTTGAGTACACAGTGGAGGACAAAAAACAGTTTTGTGTTGCAATGGAAATATTGTGATGAGAGGTGAAAAAGAGGACAACATAGAAACACACAGTATATACTGAGAAAAGTTATCTAACTGGATTTTATTTGCATTGCTAAAGGTGCATACAGAAAAACAATCATGTCATATTTTGTTTTGATAATAGGTATCCTAGAAGTCCTTCATAAGAGGTAACACAGAGCTTATCAGCATAAAAATATATAAGTTAATTAGAAGGAGGAGCTCATCGTTCCACCTATATGTATGGTGGTGGGGGTCCAAGAAAATGTCAAGGCAAATGTCAGATGCCACTCCACTCAACTTCCTAATTTCCAGAGAAGGTCAGAAGCAAATAAAACAGATCTATCTATATTCATCTATCTATCTATCTATCTATCTATTCATCTATCTATCTATCTATCTATCTATCTATCATCTATCTATCTATCCATCTATCTATCTGTTACATGTAACATCCAGGCCTCCAGCTCCAGTGGACTATCTCCATGACTTGGGAGATGGAATTTTAAGCACCTCTGCTAGCAACCCTCCTCTCCCCTCTCTCTCTCTTTCTGATGCGAGGAGCGAGGAGGAGAGGAGGGAGCACCAGAGACAGAGGGAGGGGGGTGCTACACGCAGTAATACGGACCTCACAAATGGGTATGTAGTCACAATTCACACCTGACTGAGCAAATGACTATCAAACGACTGGAGAGGCGCAGGGTATAGGCTGTGGGCGCACGTGTGTGCATGTGTGCGTTGTGTCTAGGTACTGGCCACTGAGTCTTTTTCAGTGTGCGGATGACATGCTATAAATCTGCAGCTTAAAAAAGTACAATTTTGGGATTTATTATGGAGCAGTGAGGCACCATGCTAACACATTTATATTCAATAATAGTGGACAAACAAGTTTCAATCAACCAACAGTGACCAACAGTGACCCTGTTACTGAACAAGAAAGAACTTTAGTACTCCTACATGGACAGACTACCACAGCAAACCTGTAAGTAGCGAGGATAAAAATGTTACAGAATGCCATTTTGACATTAAAAATACCATAATGTTTAGTCAGGTCAGTATGAACTCATTACTAGGAATCACAAACATATTACTGTGTCTCCCTACAGTAATATTACTGTGATACCATCAAAGATAAGATTACAGTGAAGTGCCATAGGGTCACATAATCTGAATACTGAGCAGTGTAGAGCATATGCATTCCTGTAAGAAGACTTAAAGATATTAAATAGGGGATTAGCAATACTGCAGTGATATAATATGTTGTATCAAGTACTGCAAAGCACAGTAGAAATGTAGGATATACATACAAATTAAACAGAGAAGTAGCTTCTTAGTGCATGAAACAAGAATGCAGTGAGAGACCATAAAGTCATTAAAATCTAAGACTACTGGGCATCTCAGATATTCCCCTCTCCCCATAGGATATAATAACACATTCCTTCTGACTTGAGATTTTATGGTCTACTATTCTCTCCTACAGTGAGTATCTTTGGGAGCATATTACTCCGTGTTGCACAGCCTTCCCACAGCACAATCCTGTTCTGCCTAGTCAGAAATTCTACTGTATCCTCTTTCAATATTGATTTGACACATTAATGGAGATGGAATAGCCCACATTTGACCAGTGACCTGTTTGTCATTTTCATTTATTTGTCAGTAAGCTGGGGAGTACGAAGAACACAGGCTCTGTTAGTTCTTTTAAAGCTCAAAAGGAGGCTGGAATGTATAAGGAAGGACACTGGTCAGATCACCAGTCTACCATGGTCTCATTGAGAACATATAAACTTCAAATTGACCTTTTTATTTAAATGATTGAACCAGCATGCTGCCATGTTAGTTGATTCAGTTTTATACTGCCATGACAAAGTTTTGAAAAAAAGGTTTGAAGGTATTTTCTTTGTATTTTGTTTGCCATTTAAACAAAGTCAGTGTGCTTTATCTTCTTCAAAGTTAATATTAATGGCTTTTCAGTTTCAGAAGATAACAGGAAGAGTGACAGACTCTAAGCAAAGTCGCTAAGTCATGAGTCAGATTTCCATATATAGGGCAGAAACAGGTATTACAGAAAGTTAAAGGTTAGATTAAGGGGGGAATAGAATACTTAAACCACAAATGGTTTGATACAATCAGTGTTCCCAAACTTATCTCTGCATCCATTTGGTAGTTGCTCACCCTGGTCAGGGCAGCAAAGACAACAGGTCAAGAAAAGCAACTCATAAATTCCCAGTAACGTCCACTGAAGATGGATGTACCTGATGTGAAGGTGCTTTCTCACTCCGACTGTGTCACACTGCAAACTCTTGCGCAAATCAGCAATCATGGTCCACTGAAGCCAGAAGGGCAATGTCAGATGGCACCCTAATGCCTTCATATTGGACTCTTTCCAGACAGTTTGGCTGCACCTTCTTGTACATGAATGTCACGGTCAGGAACAGGGGCATGGCACATCCTTACTGGAGTCCAGTGCCGAACCTAAGTGCATTTGACAAAATGCCAAAAATGGTAATTTAGCTCTCACGAGTTCCCCAGGATAACAAAGTAAGCTTTACCGAAATCCCAAAACCTAACAGGAGGATTTGAAAATTCCAGTGAAATTCAAGTTATCTGCACATTGGTAAATAAAGTTGTGACCTTTTCCAGCTATATAAACCCTGCAAGGGACCCCAAAACCATTTTAGAACTTTACTTGCATTTCAGCCATGGGAATTTAGCTCCAGTTTTGGGTCATGTGGGTCCCCGAAGAGTCTCCTCTAGTTGTACCACCAGTGTCCCTGGAACTGCCAAGGTGAATTTTGCAGCAGTGGGTGTTGCTGACTCTTCAAACACAAGCCTTGATCGTTCAGCCGCTTGTGCACAGCATCCATGCAAGCACCAACACAACAAACAAACTCAGGCTCCCCCTCTTTACGGTCATGTCACAATGACTGCATGAGCTCTACCCTTGTCCTTTGCCCCCAGCACATGTAAACCCTCAGAGCTGTCTGCATCTCAGTGTGTTTTATTTAGGCTGTATCTAGCTGAGTTATCAGAGTTGACCTGCAAATCCCCAGCCCACAGCACAGCAATTGGCCCTGTTGTCCTCATGCAAGGTTCTTTTTATAACAGGGGTCTTCGCGTATCATCAAGGAAAACATGTTCTATTTCCAGTGTTGATTATCAAAAATCAAAAATTGAGAAGGTTTGTGTAGTGAAAACTGTTCTGACTCTGGCTATGAATGGACAAAGCAGGACGGTCAAAGCAGTGAGTGGGTGGGACTGAAGGTGTCTACATGAGATTGTGTGTGTGTCTGTGTGTGTGATGGCTCGGGGATACCAGTGGTGGCAGACATGCTGAACTGCCATGTGTGTGGGAGTGTGTGTGCGTGTGTGTATGTGTATGATGTGCTGTGGGAGGGAAAGGAGGGGTGTTACCAGGTCACCAAACAGCTGTCTGGGAGACAGAATGGCCGCATGGGGTGTGCAACACACACACACACATACACAGAGGGAGAGAGAGGGTAACTCAACCACAAATATGAGACTGACAGATAGAGAAACAGATGCTACAGTATCAAGGCCCCCCCAACACACACACACTCACACACATCACTGCAACGTAACGTATGGAGATCAATTAGTTTTCTATATATTTCCTGATCATCTTATTGATAGTATAATTCAGCACTTCCTGTGTGGTTTTCCATATGCAGTAATCTGATAATAGAAATCAATTCCTCATTTCTCTGTCCCACACATGTCCCACACATACACACACATACACATACCACACACACACACACACACACACACAAATCTATACAAGTACAGTGCTCATCTATGCTTGTACAGTACATCTGACCAAGAGCTTTCACTGAGCAAACTTGCACAAATACAGTAACAGCAGCATAGTAGTATAGTATAAAACATAGTTCAGAAAGGCAGATAAATGAATATATTTAAGGAAAACACATGGATTTACATTAGTTTGATATAAATAAGCAGCAACTTTAATAAATGATCTATAGTACAAAATTCAGATGCTAATAGATGACAAAACTCCACATTTCAAAATTAACTTAATGTCCTCCTAATATGATATACAGTAATTTTGAAATGAACTCCTGAAACTCACTGAAAATAAACCAGGTGCAGCTACATGGAGCTCATTTGAAATCTCATTGCCATGTAATCACTGACGTGAAACAACTGATCTTATTCTCATTTTGTGTTGGGTTCAGTAGTACAAGATGTTGGGTTTTCAGTGTCTGCCCCCACACCTTTCTCTTAGCATTTCCAGACTAAGCACCTATAAGTCTCTTATTATCTACCAATGGAATAATATGATGAGATCAGAAATTATTCCACCTCCCTAAGCAACGTGACTACATCCGTGATTGTTGCTGCACCGCTGGTTTCATCATGAAATACTGATAAATCTTTGACCTTTTCCTCATCCCAGCATAGCTTGCTCTGTGACCTCTGGAACACAGAGTCTGTTCACATCACCAAGCCTATGGTTGTGTTGCTATTTTTCCATCAAAAATACTCCTCACATGCCTGAAAAGGTGGCTTTTTGGACTGGTTAGTCATTTTGTGTGAAAACCTGTGACATCCTCAAGGTGCAGCAACAGATACTAAGAGCACTGTTCCACATTCTTCTGTACAGCTTTGTTATAATGTATTTGTTGTGCATCGTATCAAAATTTAAAGGATATATGTGTTGTTTTTTTTTAAAAAGACTATACATGTAAGTTTTGCTATTAAGTATGTAGTCAACGCTCAGCAGCATTACATAATAACTGTTTGCATACCAGTGTAGACGTAAATGTTGAAAGTTCAAGATCAAACCTCATTTCTTTACTCACCAAGAGCTGTCTCCAGCAGTGGAAAGCATCGCAATGTTAACTCTTGTTTTGCTTCTATTTCTGTCACCCTGTTCTTTTTACTGAAGCAGCATGCTAACCAGCTAGCCTCCACCCAACTGGCCCGCCTTGTCACTTTCCAATGGCAAGTCACTGTGGCATCCACTGTCCTGGAGTAAGCAGATCTGCTTAGGGAACATAATTCAACTTGTAATCAATGATGGCTGAAGGTCTTGAAAGAGACCATCACCACCAGCTTTAACATTTGGAAGCAGTACAGAAACTTTCATAAATAGCCCCTTTAAGTTGTACTCTCTCATCATGTATCTCTTGGTTAGTGTTATGGTTAGATTTCATAGCATTTCTTCTTTATTATGTGTTTTCTGTTTTTTACTGTAAATGTTTGGTTACATGCCCCTTGTACTACAGGATATTGCTACAGAACATGTTAATCAGCAAAGACACATCTAACATTCAGAGAATCTACACAGACGTGGATTTAGAAGCAGTAGCCTGAACCCAACACTTCCCAAAATGTTTATGACTTGCTGTGTTGCTCCTGGTGGTGGACTTTATCGTCTGTAGCAGAAGCCACCACGCTGCAGGTCGAGGAGGTGTCATCTGTGGCTACCTTTCCTTGGAGTTTGGGGGCCGTCTAGTATCTGAGCAGCCTTTACTAGGAAAAAAAAGAGAAAAGCAATGATTTCAGGAAAACCGTCAAGTTGAGGAACATACCGTGCTGATTTGGAGTGCCAGCAGCCTGAAGCGAAGCAAAATCTCCAAGCAGCATTCAGCAAAATTAGTCACCCTCACTGGCACAAGAAGAAGATGACACTTACCCTCTGATACAGCAGCGTAACAGATGGGAGTTATATCTCTACCCCAGAGGACACAGAGACGTAAGTCATATCTACTGAGTCTCACGCTGGCACCATCGCTCACTTCTCACCTGACCCTACTGGAATGTCAGCTGCACCACGAGCACACAGATCAAAAATGCCCACAGTGCAGCTCAGTCAAATTTAGCATCATGGGATCGCCCCTTTTTAAAGTATGGACTAAACCCATAGCTGAATCTCTTCCAGCAGATGCAAACATTTTCTCTGCAGCCAGTTTTAGTATTTTACAGCAATTCCACTTCTAATGTTGTGCAGAGCTGAATCATAAATTATTTAACCAGTGTACTACTACTGAACACACACACAACCTACATGCAATATACTATAAGGGATGAAATACAAAAATGACTGTATAATGGCAAAACCAAACATATTATCAAAAGGAGAAAAATAATGCCACCCACAGGACAGACAATATTATAGTCCAAGGGTGCACTTATGTACAACACTTTCTCATAGCTTTGTTTTGCTGAGCCCCACTGATCCACATGATGAAAAAGGGCATATTCATATAATCATAATAATAATGGAACAATTGCAGGACTATAACCTTGATTTCCCGAGGATTTAAACCAAGAGTCTGCCTGAGTAGCTGCAAATGGTTTTGACTTTTTCTTTTAAAGTGAGAGTCATTCTTGAAACTGATCACTCAGGGTTGAAGGAAGACTTCAAAAGGGATTGCTTAATATAATGTCTCAGTGGTACATTATAACATGTTGTTTCACCCCAAGTTTGACTTCTTTTGGCTGCAAGTGGTAAATAAGGTTTCCAGTTAGTTTGGTCAAAAATACTGTTCCTGGAAGAATCAAGCCCTCCCTGTCTCGAAAGCCTCAGAGCCTGCATGATAGTTGATGATTGAAAAGAAACGACGACAGTCTGCTGATGGTCTCTCATTCAACCACCAGAGTCTTAAAAATGTTCAAATGGAGTATCCTTTGATGCACAGAGTGACAAAGACTGTTCAAATGTGTATCTAAAAGTAAAATGAATGTACTTCTGTGACACTGGATTCCAAACTATTTTAAAACGGCACTTAAATATGCCTTCTAGAATTGTTCCTAAGAACCATTAACCAAACATATCAGGTCATCTATCTGTCATAAAACACAATCTTTCTAATATCTAGTGGCTGAAGAGTAAATGTAGCATACCTTCTTAGACTAGGGGTAGATTTAAATAGCTGGGCAAAGCAGGCCCCTACAGCTGTCTTTTTTCTTTCTAACCCACTCGAATGCAGTTCTAATATCTTGATCTTTATACTTTTTCCCTTCAAGAGGATGTCAGATCAGCTATTCATTTTAAACCCAGACTCTCCAGCTGAGGCTCATCTGCTGCCATACTGTATGCAAAGTTTTTAGCTTTAAACTGCTTTAACAGACAAGCTGTCATATCACCACCTGACAAAGCCAAGCTTCACTCCGCAGGTCTGAACAGGTGCTGAAGGAGGGAATTTTTGAAGAGCACTATGACCAATCATGGGGTATTTTGTTGAACAGCCAAATGGGATATCCAATTAAGAGCTGATATGGATGTTTCATGGCACCATGAAGATGAAACGGTGGTCATTGGCAGGCTGCACCAGGTGACTGACTTGTTTGAAGAGGATAAGTGCAGAGACATATGGAGATGGTGTGAGTTCATTCAAGGCTGCCTTTAAACAGGCTTCAAAGAAAGTATAAGCAAAAAGAGAGATGTTTTTAATGGTCACAGGCAAAGTCAGTCTTTTTGAATGCAGCTTTGACTGGCTAATTTCAGTCGTGGAGTGGCAGAGCTGCATCATTCAAATCCTGAATCTGTCAGCTAACACATGAAAAGGCAGCACTGTCTGAAATGAACAAAAGCCTTATATTGATTTTTATTATAAGTGGGTGATAAATTTAATTTAATTTAATTTAATTTGCAACAGTAATAACCAGACAAAGGTTTAAATAAATATTGGCGCTTTTAAAAGAAAAAAGCTGTTAAGAGGCACTGCAGCTCGGTCAGGGAGGAGGGTGGAGGCTTTTTATTTTTCAGATCTATCATCTTGACCTTTACTTCTCACAGGAACATATTACAACCGATATTGCTTCACTAATAAACATGCACACAAAGACACGCCAGACTCCTGACATACACACACACACACAAGGCACTTCAGCACCAGAGGTTACCATAACATATCATGTTCAACGGCACCATCTACTGTTGTGTTGAATGAACATACAGCATAAATGAACTACAGAAGCAAGGCTGTGTAGCAAAATCATGTGATGTGAGCTGAATGTAAATATGTTACCTTCATATTTATTCAAATTCAATACATACAATTCTTTGCATTTTTATTTTTCTGCATAGAGAAACAGAAACGACGAACTGAAGGAATAAATAAAATAAAGCAGAGGACAAATATACTGCATGAAGAAAAGAATATCTTAAAGTAATCCACAGGTACTGAAACCATACTACATACTGCTGTTAAAAAACAGTGTAAACTGCAACTAGATGCCTATAGAGGTTAAAAAATGAAGTCTACAAAACTAAATGCTGCATTTTCACCATAATTCCCACACTTATTTGACAGCCAAACATTGCCATCTAGTGGTTAAGATACTCTCCTCGAGAAATACATTAATAGAGGAAATGAATATACCAGCACTGACAGATTCACTTGAGCTATTTAAGGTTTTGAGAGTAATTTTACCTATTTGCAAAACACAATGATAGTAATGAATGATTTCTCCTTTTCTTGTATCACAATGCCCACTATACTGTGGACTGTATTATGTTTTTCCTGTGAGTTCATTGATTGGAAGTTGTTCTGATGCTCTGAAACATGTTCCACAGATACCACCCAGACAGGATGGATGTCTGATCAGATATTCAAAGATCTGTGTTTCTGTTACTACCTGTGTCAAAGTAATGTGAGTCTCTCCTAAATGGCTGAGGGAAGAATGGGTGAATAATGGTGAACATTCATCGGTTTATGACACCATTAGTAGATTGTGGTATCTCACAAGAGGAACATTAACTACCATCACTGTGAAACATTTGGAGAAATTATGTGAAGTGTTTTCTGCAGAAAACTACAAATGTTGAGAACACTGGAGAACACAATCTAGGGCAAAGATGGAAAGTTAAGGAGTAGAACAAGTAGACCTAATACTTCATGTTGCTTTTCGTACTTTGTTGACAGATTCTGTAATACAAACACCTCAGTATGTCTTGGACAATGCTACTCATAAATCCTGATGAGACTGCAATAAGTTTTCATTAGGGGTATGTTATTTATTTATTTATTGTTGCTATTTTCTGAGCATCAATATGATTTTCCTCTTCACCATTCACATTTTTAAAGTTTATTTACAGGACTAGGTGTTGCTAACCATTACGATCTAATGTAGCAATTGCCTTGGAGGTGACTTTGATGATGACTCACTTACTGATGTTTCCACCAGTATGATATGATCAGCTGTGAACCCAGGCCCTTATTGGGTGTTTCAATTTTTATCACAAGACACCTTCAGTCAAGCCAGGACCACCACAGGCTGACTGACCTGTGTGTTGTATGGTGACTAAGGGTCATTTAGCAGCCCATACTGACTCCTTCACATCAGCCAGCGCCAGTGACTGCTTTTCAGCGACGGTAAGTTCCACTGCCTTCCGCTGGGCCTGCCTCTGATTCCTATGTCCTTCAGCAGCCTAGTGGTGGAATTCATGAAGCCCCACAGCACCCACCAAATCCAACTCTTCACCAGCCCTGCTCCTCTGCCCTTTTCTCCTTTTTTTCCCTTTTATAGGCCTCTTCGGTGGAATCCTCCCATGAATTGTATCCTGTTATAACAAAAAGATGTTGATGATAATCTAAGTTTTGTCACCATCCAGTGAAAACCATGCATCTTCAGATTGGGTGATTTTGATTTTCGATAATCTTGCAGTCATTACGTTCAAAATGGAATGAGAACATTCTCCTACTTTTATCCTGCCTCTAACCCTGTTGGATTAGATGAAAATGCATTTGTTCTTTTTTCACCATGAAAATCCTGATGTTTTGGTGAAATGTGTGAAGGTAATTTGTTCATGGTCAATTTAGGGCTTTTTTTCACTACCCAACCGTAATGATATCAAATGGACAGTTTAAAGAGGAGGAGTAAATAGAGGTCAAGTAACTTCCAATGTCTTTTCCAACCACACCCTTACACTCACACCCCCCAACAGTGCGATCGCTTTGCCATGGTTTATAGGTTGAACACATTTCCTCTGGTGTGAAAAAATGATTTGTGGGCGTAGTCATAGGCAGCTGAAGTCCTCAAGAATTGTAAACAGACTTTGATGTGTAAACATGACTTCCTTTAACAGTTGACAACAAACTTGATAGCAAGTTCTCTAGCAGACAAATCCAGAATGGAAACACAGTTTGAAAACTATCTCAGACATATGTTGAGAATTTTCACACCAACTATATTTCAATTGTCAATAGTGGCCAGTAACTGCAGATTATTGGTCGGGTTAAAATACTGTAATGCCTAGAATGAATAATCAATTAAATAAACAACATCAGTTGAAAACAACAGACATGTGCTCAGGAATAAAAAAATCTTGTATTTTTTAATTGACAGGGAAACATCCTCAGGACAACGGTTGGTCATCACACAATAATTCAGCAACGACATAATGTAGAGAGAGTCCGACTGTGTGTCGAGCCTTTAAACACCTCTCCCCTGTCCCTCCTCCTTCTCCCTGTTATGTGGGGGAAGAACGGAGGGCTATTATTGCAGACACGCTATTCTTCTCTAACAAACAGAACACACCTCCTCCCTCCTTGTAAGGCTTGGGGTTTGGGGTGGGGTGCTCTGGCCAATCACTGAAGGGTTATAAAAAAAAAAGAAAGAAAGAAAGAAAGAAAGAAAGAAAGAAAAGAAAGAAAGAAAACACAAGGCTTTGATTCATCAAAGTCAAGTCTTCATCACAGTTTGAACATACTGGAGTCTGTTGTCGGTGACACTGCATTGGGCGTTGTCAGGAGCTGCATTTGGCTTCACCATGCAGGCCAGGACCAGCTTTAGTGTCAACCCAGAAAACATAATCTATTACTACCCTGATCTGTTCGTTACAGAGCATCAGGGCCGAGGCTACCTTTACATAAAATATACATCAAGTTAATTGCTCACCATCACCAGAGTCTCGACCATGTTTAGAGTATGCAAAAAAGGTTCACCTCAACATTAAATAAATATTGGTTCCAAAACAAAATAGAACCAACTAGGTCTCCATTACTCTCTATAAACTGTATAAAGAGGAGCTTGTCCTCATACAGTAAATAACCACCCAGTATTGCATTGACAATAAAGAATGGGGGTCACGAATCAGTATTTTATCAGATACCAATTAATCAGAGCCTAGTGCAAATTAGGTAATCAATCTACAAATGGAAACATCTGAAAATGCAAAATATCAAAATCTCTAAAAACATCCAGATGATTCTTTCCCAAAGATTTTTTTTCTTAAATCAGCTACGCACAGTCAAAACTGTTTCAAAACAGGATTTAAATACTGAGATCCAAAGATCTGTAAATCAGAAGAACAATTATGCAGTCACTCACCAAACTGTGTTGATTATTGCGGCATGCTGTGGTGACTGTAGGGGTTGCCCCATCTAAGTCAAATGAGACGAGACAGAGGCTGTCTCAGACTACTTAAACCTCCCACATTGACGATTCAGCAGGAAGAGGACATGAACAGGACAAAGTAGTTGCACGATGCAGTGTGTTCAAGCACATACTGTATTTAAAAAGTGGTCGAAACCAGGGAACAAACTAACTGTGCCATGTTCAGGAGGGAGTACAACATCTCCGACTCCAACATCAGATGTGCCTCTGTGTGTCAGAACTGGAAGAAGAGGCATCAATAGATGAACGTCGACAGCCGCTCATCAGCAGCAATGTTTTCAACTCTCATTGTCCGGAGAGCTTTTTTCAGTCACGCCTTTGTGATACCAACATCTGAATATCATCTAACTAACACATTTAACCGGTTTTTGTCTCACTTTCACCTGAACTCAGAGCAGCAGCACTATACTACTGAATGTGGCTCTATCCAAGGATGACAATCAATCACAGAGCTGCGCCAGCACACAAAGATCAAAGGTGTTGACTTGTGGCAAAATGAAGCATTATACAACAATTTCTTTATTTTCTTTTTGCTTCTTCCCCTTATATTTTATCTAAAACTTTTGCCTCTACATGCATACTGCTTGGGGAAATGTAAAGCTAATGAGAGTGTAGAAGAATGACAATCTGATGATAATAATTAAGAATAATCTGAACCTCTTTTCACTGATCTTATTCTTACAATGGTCTGTCCAGGTCTCAGCAAACTCCTTTGGCCTTTAATGCCCATTTCAGTGGATTTAAGATCACCAGTCTGAAAAATAAAAATAAAAGTCATCTGTCCACTAACTTTACCAACCGCAAGACCTTTGTGACCCAGTTAATCAGTCACAAATACTTGATTGGTGCATTGGCAATAGTTATAGAGATCATTTTTATTTCTGCACAAATATGAGGAACTGAACCTGAAGTGATTATGTTACAGCATCAAAGCACTTTGGTTTTCACCAGATTACTGAGGACTTGCATGTTACATGTGCTGATCAGATAAAAAATAAAAAATAAATAAAACATGAAGACGTCATTATCCCAGTCAGCTGCCTTTGAAAGAGGAATCAGTACCAAGCAGCTTACACGCATGCTTCTAGTGTGCCTGTGCTAAACCAAGACTGTGCACAAACAGAAGAAATACATATTGTGCTGTGTTGAGTAAAGAGTATGGCTTCGCTTTCACAGAATGTTCAGCCACTGGAAGGAAAAAATGCTTGCCATACTTTGTCATTCACACCTTAGGAGGCTGCATGATTTCATCTATGGATAGGTTAATTTACCACAACTCATGTGTGCTTAAATATGATGACCTGATGTGTTTGGTAGTTTGGGTTGTTATGGATTTTAAAAGTTAGCAAGGATATGAATGGCTTTATTGTTCTCAGCAGGGATGCATGTCACCTTCTGCTTACATAATAACACCATCAGCAGGTGGGCCTGAGCTTTTGGAAAATCTACAGTACCACACTGCTGGCCACCACACCCATGCCACTGCAGCCACACGCAGGCCAAGTAACCTATAGTAGCATGAACACTAGAGATAGAAGCAATTCTCAATCATCATATAAAATGTTTATATCATATATAGTAATCACAGTATGTAATGAACACAAGAGTGTATGTTTTATATAGTGTAGATGTCACTATATTTTCCACAAGTATATTATTATTGCACTCTACACATATTTAGTGTTAGCTAGTTTGGTTGTTTTGACAAAGAAACACTATGGGTGTCAGAGCTGATTCAGCTTGAAAACAGTTGTGGAAGAGAGCTCAGTGATGACATGTCATGTTTTTTTTTTAGAGAATAATACTTGATTTTGTTCATGGTGTATATTTTCTCAGCTGACACCCTACAGGGATATGCTTAGCCGCCTGCAAGTTGTTATTTTATGATTTACCTGGACTAATAAAACAAAGTGCAGTCATTTCGTCTGTGTTGCATAATTGACTTATAAACACACTCAGTGGTAAAACCCATTCGATTCTTTAATTTGATTAAACTTGTAGAGAGACAGAACACAGGTGTAGCTATTAACCCCAACACCTTTACACACTTTAAAAAACTGGTACCTCTGCAGAGTCTGTGTGAAAATATCTAAATGAATTTGTCCTGCATCACGAGCCCACTTCTAAAGACTGTTATTTGGACACCAGTTACATAGAAATCTGAGACAAAGCTACAGAAACACATCACACCCTGTTCTCTTCTTCTTTCTCTTTTCCAAAATAGAAAAATAAAATCCTACCTCAACCCCAGCTAGTATGTTGTGAGGAGGGTTGATCTCTCCTTCACCGCTCTCTCCGCTTTGAAAAGAAACACATTTGAGGACAAATAGAGGATAAAACAAGCAACCTGAAATTCAAATTTGTGTGCAAAAAAACATTTTGATTTCTATAAAAATATGTGCATGGATAGAGCTTACTATCCTCACCAAATACAGTATTTTCCTTTATTTACACTGCACAGATATTACAGATAAACGCAGACACTACAGCTCTGGCCTCGTTCCCCTCTGTCATCGCAGGTGTCAAGAATTAGCATGGCCGACTTCCAGACAACAGATTTTGACACATCGTGACATAGAAAAACGCACATCACTAATTGACGAAGACGCTTCTGCTCTGATCAATGATCGAGCAGAGGTGAGGCAAGAACTTGTAGAAACCTGAAGTTGTGACATTCTACACCCCCACGCTGCATTTCACAAACCGCTTCCTGTAAAG
This sequence comes from Lates japonicus, assembly GCA_033238685.1. Lineage (NCBI taxonomy): Eukaryota > Metazoa > Chordata > Actinopteri > Centropomidae > Lates > Lates japonicus. Next base: position 43,914 of record BRZM01001961.1, read on the forward strand.
GTCAGAGGTTACCGTGCCAGACGCCATTCCTGATTGGTTTATGTAGGGACAGTGTGTCAAAAAAACTTTGGCTACGGAGTTAGGTGGCTTTTAGTCCTGTGTGTTATTAGTATTAGTCCACACCATGGCGAGTTGGAACTGTTTGACTGGTACACCAGGATTTGTTGTCCTTCGCGCTGGGTTCAAAAATGGATCCACTAGGATGGACTGTACCAGTGTCTCTCTCTGGAAAGAGTAATCAACACGTCTTTTCAGTATTCATCAAACAAAGAATAGGGAAAAAGTCCTCCCAGTAAACTTTTCTTCCTTATTCTTCCCCCAGCACCAATCTCTGCTGAGGTCAGCCGAGGTCTTCCACTACTCCAGCTTCAGAGATTCGGACCAAATAATCAACTTTTTCTGAAGGCAATGCTCGATGTTCATTGGGCCGTCCGGTTCTTTGCACTGAATCCTGTGACCGCTTCCCAGTCTGTTGTCGAAGGGGAAGAGCAGTGGCTGTGTCATGTCTGAAAGGCCAGCTGACACGCTTTCATATCTGGACTGTGGTTGTTCAAAGGTGAACTGGGGGAGGGACCTAGTCCCCCTGTGAGAGGAGGCCTTGCAGCAGGAGAGGAGGCCTGAAGTAGAAAGGCATAGCATTTGGAACGTAGAGGTGCATGAGCTGATGAAGATGTTTGGGGCTGATGGGGATGTGTGGATGCGTAGGGTGTGATGGGTGCGGAGTGTACGCCTGGGTGTGTGTTGGCGAGCCCGGGCGAGGGCTGCAGTGTGAGCCGGGCGAGTGTGCTTGCAGCGTATGTGGATAGGTGTTAGCACTGCTGCACTGGGAGTGATCCATGATCTGTGTGTGTCTGCCGAGACATCTTGCATGTGCGTGTTTGACTGTGTGTGAGGGGTCAAGTCATAGGAGGTGTCTGCAAGGCCTAGCATCATGCTGCAGTCAGCAAGTTTGGGGTGAGGCGATTTGGGGTGTTCCTCTGAGGGCGGGTGGATGGATATACAGGAGGACTCATCTTCTTCTTTCTGTGGCCGCTGGCCGACTGACTGCACCTCACAGGAAATGCCTGACCACCCTTTTCTGACCGTGGTCTCCTGTCTAAAGTAAGCGAAGGTCACAGATGACATCCTGTGGGTGTACTCGGCGAGTGGCGCGGCGGTCGCCAGGGTAACTAACAGACAACGATGACGGCTTGTCCAGGGAAGCCCTGGCTGTCGACGCTAAAGCCTTTTCAGGAAGTCACGGTTCTTCAATCCTGCCACAAGCAGACTGGAGCGTGGCTCGAGGCAGGAAGGTAGTACCCGGGAGGAGGAGGGGAGGGGAGTTGAGGGAGGGAGGTGTAAGGGGAGAGAGAGTGGTTATGCTGACCTTCCCCTGTTTCCTCTGGGCTCCCGCCTCCCTCATCTCTCCACCTGTATGGGCCGAGCTGGTGATGTGACACCTCCCTCGCCAGCAGGGTCGCAGAGAGGGAGGCAGCAGGGCGGTTCATTCCTGGAGGCTGGGGGGCGAGGGGAGACGGGCGAGGGAGGTGGAGGGAGAAGGAGTGAGGGGAAAGATGGGCGGAGGAGGCAGAGGGAGGAGACGGGGAGGGAGTGAAGGCAGAGGGGAGCAGGGGTAGGAGGGGAAAGCTGAGGGGGAGGAAGGAGGAGGAGGAGGAAGGGAGATGGGGAGGGTAAGGAGGAGAGAGGAAGAAGGGATGGGGGAGGCAGGTGGACAGGGTTTGGCCTCTGTTGCTCACAAACCCTGGGACTCCACTGAATCCACTTTAACTGCCACCTGCAACAGAAAGTACAATAACACACCACCATGACATTTACGCTAATAAATCTAAATCGCTGTGTGTGCACGCGTGTGTTTAGGCAGCTCACCTGTCTGCACAGGGCATGGGAGGGCTGGGCGGGCGGGCGATGCGTGGCAGGGGTGAGGGTAGGGAGGTGACCGAGGGTGAACGGGGACACGCCTGGTACCTGCAGAGCGACATGGCTGGGAGTGGACCGATCGTCACCGAGCCTGAGGGTTGGAATATAAAGTGCTTGGAAACACACGGTGACACAATTACATGAACACACTTTCAATGCAAACACATGCATTTTTGAAGAAAACATGCATATTAGGGGCAAAACACCAATGCATACTGACTAATTCATTACTTTGGGATAATCTAAAGTTGTTATATTTGAGTAATCATTATAAAAAACGTAACATTGCTAACACTTTATTTTAAAAGCATATTTGGATTTATGCAACAAGAAAGTAAAGTTTTAATTTCAATTCATTCTTGTTCTATTTAGAATTCTTTAAATCTGCTATCAAAATAAAGTGTTTTCTGAATAGAAATCATTAGCACATTTCATCAAAAAAGAAAAGTTAGCTGGAGTGAACTGAATATCAGGGATAGAGTCATACAGTACAGTATGAGGCCGGTTTTCTGGATGTAATATTCTGCATTAGATCCTGGTTGCATTAACAGTTCCATATGACTGTAATTAGATAGTCATGCCAGGGAACGTTAAAGGACCAGTGTGTGTAATTTAGTGGCACCTAGTGGTGAGGCTGCAGATTGCAACCAACTGAATACCCCTTCCTCACCCCTCCTTTTTCAACCGGGTGGCCTTCAGGTAATGTAAAATGATGAAAGGCCCTCTCTTGAACCAGTGTTTGGTTTGACCATCCTGAGCTACTGATGAAACATGAGGACAACATGGCAGGCTCTCTGGAAGAAGACCCATTCCCTATGTAGATATGAAAGGCTCATTTTTAGCAACCGAAAACAAAGGGATTTGTAATTTCAAATGATTATACAACATAATCATGAATACTATATTCAGTTCTTGCTATTAGATCTCCCTAAATCCTACACACTGGTCCTTTAAGGTCCTGATAACATATAGCACTCTATTGCTACAACATGTGAGCGTGATTGCAAAGAGATGAGGAGAAAGTGACTCCATCATAAGTTAAATCTGTGTTGACTGTTTAATTGTAGTGAAACCAGGGTCTTAGGGCTTTCTGCACACACAGGTCCAGTACACCTGTGAGTTCAGATGTAATAAAAGAAACATATTAAAAAAACATTGCAGCAAAGTCAGAGTTAGATCTTAAAGTTCATTACGTTGGTCCTTTTAGTCCAAGCTGAAAAGCCACTTGATTATAAATCACTTTTTATCTTAAAATGCAAACATTAAACAAAGCACTGCAGCTGTCATGATTAAATTTTTTACATATACAATGATGTTTTTTGACTTTGCAGCTTGGCCATGAAGTTAATCATCATTCTAGTTGAGTTATTCAGCCATTCCACAGCTGAGCAGATGAGCCTGTGAGAAGGTTGCAGAGATTCACATGTATCAGCTCATCCACTACAGTGAGTACCTTGGGACAGAGCTGGGCCTGTCCAGAGCCTGGCCACAACATGCCATTAGAATCTGACTGCAGATAAAACAGTGCTTGTCAGTGAGTTAGAGTCGTGTTCTCAGCAAGTTTATTCTGTTTCTACTTTGACTGTTTACAGACACAAGCTCGAACTGGACAAAACATTTTGTTATGTCATACAACTGTAATGTGTATTTCCCTGTTGAATGTAAATCATTTGTGTGTTATCACAAAACATTGAAAAAACACAAAAGAGGAGTAGAAGAAGGAGAGTGTAGAACAAATCATTTTTTCCAATTTCCAAAACTTAAAGTTGTATTTATAATATTGGCTGGTTTATTCTGTATCATTTTATGTCATATACTGAATTTGTACAGAACTGAAAGGTTTACCAGAATTTTGAATCATATATGTGTGGAGTTTTGGAGTAACATAAACTTCTATCATTCAGTCCCATCTGTCCTAATTTGGCAGTGCTGCAGAAGATTCCAGATTGGGGCTTTAATCACACTGAAAACCTCTTGTATCTCAACACACATTTGTCTCTCATGTAGTTAACAGCTAGACTCGAGAGCTACTGGGAGACATAGGACTCTATACAAACCAAATACTATTACTGACAGTTGACGCTTCAGTCCTTCATTTATATTAAATCATCGTATTGGGGACTTTTCTTCAAAGCACTGATTTTAGTATACTAGAAACATGCATGCGTCATGGAACAATTTTAGTCTATGTGTAGTTTAGTGAACTGGATTAGCAGCTGTGTCTGTTAGAATGATCTTAGTGGCTTTTTAACACAAAGGTAAGATAGAACCATATTAATAAAGATTGTAATATAATGTTTAATATATGAATCCTGACAAGATAGTTACCTGAATGCTGGTGCTGGGGGCTGAGATCTACCTCCTCCAGAGGGTAGGGGGCGCTGGCGGGCCGCACAGGTCGGAACATGTAGCTGTCATTAGGCAGAGAGTGCATCCTGGATACAGACATCTTCCTTGTCGACAGCATGTCTTGGTCTTCGTACTGGACCTCTTCTTCCTACAGAGGGAGACAGAAACCACATAACTCAAAGCTCTGGGTTGTAACAGAGGACCAAGTACCACGAGTTCCCAGTGCTGCTGTTTCCTTTACACTCTGACTTACACCTTCAGTGTAGTTTCAGGGTTAGTCAAGTTTCCTGACTGATGAATGAGCAAGGTAACATCCTTCCTACCTGTCCAGGTGAATTTGGACATGGCCCAACATAGGTTCCTCCCACTGAGCTGTTGTTGGAGGTTGTGCTTAATCTGCGTTGCCTCTCCATAGCCATTTCCAAGGCAATCTCTGCATCCATCTCTGCATCCTCTTTAGCCTCCTGCAAATGCACATTTACTTAATGGCCACAATTTACAGAAAATGTAAAAGATCTGCATCAGAAAAGTGTCAATTTCAGGCAGTAACCAGTATATTCATGTCATAAGTAAATACATATATGCCTCTATACCTTCGTTCACACAGGCACATATTTACCCAGTGTCCTCTCTAGTTACTCTACCTTGTTGCTTTCCTCTAGATGTTTCATCAAGACAGCCACCACCACATTGACCAGCACAAACTGGGCCATGAGCACAAAGGTGACAAAGTAAATTGGAGAGACCCAGGGCAGGTAAGAGAGACAGTGCCGGTCGTCTGGATGACACTCCCTTAATGTGTCCTTAAGACATACACAGAAAGAAAGATTCAGAAAGACAGAAGGACAGAAAGAAAACAAGAGAAACATAGAAAGTTCAAGCACACACTGGCAGTTATTACAGGATACGCAAAACTGAACAACTGTCTATGTAGCAGGCTAGAGATTATATTACAAAAGCTTTGAAATCTGAACTGTTTAATAATGCGGAGCCTCATTTAGTATTTTAGAAAATTAGAAATTTAGAAGAATTTAAGGAGAAACAAGGATAGTGGCACTGATACAGAAACATTAAGACGTGTTAAAATTGCAGTTCTGTTGCAGTCCTCTGTGAGTGGTGACATCCACATATCTACACATACTATATTAAAGGTGTGATGGGGAAATGGGGACTTCAAATCTGTGTAAAACAGTGTATCTTTAAAGGTGACCTCATGCCAGTTTATTTACTGTCAGTAAAGACTTTAACCAGTAAATCACTTCTGTCTGTCCTATCTGATATCCCATTGGTTTACACAGAAGAATGATGCCTCTCAAACGTCACATGTCAAAAGGCATACATCACATTAACGATGTAACATTCAGGCACTGCCATAGAGCATCCACCATTTTTCTGGAATGAAACCAAAACACAGCCAAACTGGTGAGTGTGTGGGCCTCTTTGACACAAACAGTCAGGTAGACAAATGTGTGCTCGTTTGCACAAAGACAGGTACATCATTTATTTTAGCCAGTGTTTTAGCCGCAGGCTACAGCTACTCTGCTGGAATTTAGGGATGTGACTCAATTGTATTAATGACCACTTCCACAGAAATCAACAATTGCTGATTCGTATCATTATGTCTGATTAACACCAATGACCAGAAAATTTGAATAACTGACTTAAGCTCAAGAATGTCCTTGTTTTTATCAGATGCCCCGATCATATATATATGTATGTGTATATATATTTATATAGATTAAGTTAGAGGTGATTATATCAGACATAATGATACGAATCAGCAATTGTTGATTTCTGTGGAAGTGGTCATTAATACAATTGAGTCACATCCCTAAATTCCAGCAGAGTAGCTGTAGCCTGCGGCTAAAACACTGGCTAAAATAAATGATGTACCTGTCTTTGTGCAAACGAGCACACATTTGTCTACCTGACTGTTTGTGTCAAAGAGGCCCACACACTCACCAGTTTGGCTGTGTTTTGGTTTCATTCCAGAAAAATGGTGGATGCTCTATGGCAGTGCCTGAATGTTACATCGTTAATGTGATGTATGCCTTTTGACATGTGACGTTTGAGAGGCATCATTCTTCTGTGTAAACCAATGGGATATCAGATAGGACAGACAGAAGTGATTTACTGGTTAAAGTCTTTACTGACAGTAAATAAACTGGCATGAGGTCACCTTTAAAGATACACTGTTTTACACAGATTTGAAGTCCCCATTTCCCCATCACACCTTTAATATAGTATGTGTAGATATGTGGATGTCACCACTCACAGAGGACTGCAACAGAACTGCAATTTTAACACGTCTTAATGTTTCTGTATCAGTGCCACTATCCTTGTTTCTCCTTAAATTCTTCTAAATTTCTAATTTTCTAAAATACTAAATGAGGCTCCGCATTATTAAACAGTTCAGATTTCAAAGCTTTTGTAATATAATCTCTAGCCTGCTACATAGACAGTTGTTCAGTTTTGCGTATCCTGTAATAACTGCCAGTGTGTGCTTGAACTTTCTATGTTTCTCTTGTTTTCTTTCTGTCCTTCTGTCTTTCTGAATCTTTCTTTCTGTGTATGTCTTAAGGACACATTAAGGGAGTGTCATCCAGACGACCGGCACTGTCTCTCTTACCTGCCCTGGGTCTCTCCAATTTACTTTGTCACCTTTGTGCTCATGGCCCAGTTTGTGCTGGTCAATGTGGTGGTGGCTGTCTTGATGAAACATCTAGAGGAAAGCAACAAGGTAGAGTAACTAGAGAGGACACTGGGTAAATATGTGCCTGTGTGAACGAAGGTATAGAGGCATATATGTATTTACTTATGACATGAATATACTGGTTACTGCCTGAAATTGACACTTTTCTGATGCAGATCTTTTACATTTTCTGTAAATTGTGGCCATTAAGTAAATGTGCATTTGCAGGAGGCTAAAGAGGATGCAGAGATGGATGCAGAGATTGCCTTGGAAATGGCTATGGAGAGGCAACGCAGATTAAGCACAACCTCCAACAACAGCTCAGTGGGAGGAACCTATGTTGGGCCATGTCCAAATTCACCTGGACAGGTAGGAAGGATGTTACCTTGCTCATTCATCAGTCAGGAAACTTGACTAACCCTGAAACTACACTGAAGGTGTAAGTCAGAGTGTAAAGGAAACAGCAGCACTGGGAACTCGTGGTACTTGGTCCTCTGTTACAACCCAGAGCTTTGAGTTATGTGGTTTCTGTCTCCCTCTGTAGGAAGAAGAGGTCCAGTACGAAGACCAAGACATGCTGTCGACAAGGAAGATGTCTGTATCCAGGATGCACTCTCTGCCTAATGACAGCTACATGTTCCGACCTGTGCGGCCCGCCAGCGCCCCCTACCCTCTGGAGGAGGTAGATCTCAGCCCCCAGCACCAGCATTCAGGTAACTATCTTGTCAGGATTCATATATTAAACATTATATTACAATCTTTATTAATATGGTTCTATCTTACCTTTGTGTTAAAAAGCCACTAAGATCATTCTAACAGACACAGCTGCTAATCCAGTTCACTAAACTACACATAGACTAAAATTGTTCCATGACGCATGCATGTTTCTAGTATACTAAAATCAGTGCTTTGAAGAAAAGTCCCCAATACGATGATTTAATATAAATGAAGGACTGAAGCGTCAACTGTCAGTAATAGTATTTGGTTTGTATAGAGTCCTATGTCTCCCAGTAGCTCTCGAGTCTAGCTGTTAACTACATGAGAGACAAATGTGTGTTGAGATACAAGAGGTTTTCAGTGTGATTAAAGCCCCAATCTGGAATCTTCTGCAGCACTGCCAAATTAGGACAGATGGGACTGAATGATAGAAGTTTATGTTACTCCAAAACTCCACACATATATGATTCAAAATTCTGGTAAACCTTTCAGTTCTGTACAAATTCAGTATATGACATAAAATGATACAGAATAAACCAGCCAATATTATAAATACAACTTTAAGTTTTGGAAATTGGAAAAAATGATTTGTTCTACACTCTCCTTCTTCTACTCCTCTTTTGTGTTTTTTCAATGTTTTGTGATAACACACAAATGATTTACATTCAACAGGGAAATACACATTACAGTTGTATGACATAACAAAATGTTTTGTCCAGTTCGAGCTTGTGTCTGTAAACAGTCAAAGTAGAAACAGAATAAACTTGCTGAGAACACGACTCTAACTCACTGACAAGCACTGTTTTATCTGCAGTCAGATTCTAATGGCATGTTGTGGCCAGGCTCTGGACAGGCCCAGCTCTGTCCCAAGGTACTCACTGTAGTGGATGAGCTGATACATGTGAATCTCTGCAACCTTCTCACAGGCTCATCTGCTCAGCTGTGGAATGGCTGAATAACTCAACTAGAATGATGATTAACTTCATGGCCAAGCTGCAAAGTCAAAAAACATCATTGTATATGTAAAAAATTTAATCATGACAGCTGCAGTGCTTTGTTTAATGTTTGCATTTTAAGATAAAAAGTGATTTATAATCAAGTGGCTTTTCAGCTTGGACTAAAAGGACCAACGTAATGAACTTTAAGATCTAACTCTGACTTTGCTGCAATGTTTTTTTAATATGTTTCTTTTATTACATCTGAACTCACAGGTGTACTGGACCTGTGTGTGCAGAAAGCCCTAAGACCCTGGTTTCACTACAATTAAACAGTCAACACAGATTTAACTTATGATGGAGTCACTTTCTCCTCATCTCTTTGCAATCACGCTCACATGTTGTAGCAATAGAGTGCTATATGTTATCAGGACCTTAAAGGACCAGTGTGTAGGATTTAGGGAGATCTAATAGCAAGAACTGAATATAGTATTCATGATTATGTTGTATAATCATTTGAAATTACAAATCCCTTTGTTTTCGGTTGCTAAAAATGAGCCTTTCATATCTACATAGGGAATGGGTCTTCTTCCAGAGAGCCTGCCATGTTGTCCTCATGTTTCATCAGTAGCTCAGGATGGTCAAACCAAACACTGGTTCAAGAGAGGGCCTTTCATCATTTTACATTACCTGAAGGCCACCCGGTTGAAAAAGGAGGGGTGAGGAAGGGGTATTCAGTTGGTTGCAATCTGCAGCCTCACCACTAGGTGCCACTAAATTACACACACTGGTCCTTTAACGTTCCCTGGCATGACTATCTAATTACAGTCATATGGAACTGTTAATGCAACCAGGATCTAATGCAGAATATTACATCCAGAAAACCGGCCTCATACTGTACTGTATGACTCTATCCCTGATATTCAGTTCACTCCAGCTAACTTTTCTTTTTTGATGAAATGTGCTAATGATTTCTATTCAGAAAACACTTTATTTT
>BRZM01001961.1:70250-81627 GCA_033238685.1 Lates japonicus
GGAGTTTGTTTAGAAACAAACACTGAACCTGAACCCCGCTTATTTATAACTTTATTTGAGCCAGATGTAAGAGAACAAACGTAGTTAACCTGAGTAATTCATGTCCCCAGCTCCTCTTATTTCTGAACACAGAAGTTTCAAAGAGTCAGATCTGATTTCCCTGAAACCAAAGTTTCATCCTATTCATCGACAGATTATTGTGATGTTATGGTTCGAGTGAGATCCAAACAAGCGAAGTTGTTATTTAAATTCATCACACTGGCAGCATAATACATTTATTCAACATATCAGTTGCATCCCACGTATACAGAAAGTGAAGTTAGAAGGAGTTTGGCGAAACAAAGTTGTTGTTGCCGTTGTCGTTTAAGATTTCACTTATATCGAATTAAAACTTTGGTCTTCAGTTTGAGTTAGACATTATCAACTGTCAGGGAAAGGTAGTCAGGAATTGGTCATATGGGACCAATATATCTATTCCATCAGCTGCTGATCCACTCACTACTCCCGCGCCAGCATCCCGTTGACTCATCCCACCGGCCCAAGTCCCTGGCATCCAGCAACTTAGGTTTGTAACAGATTACATGAACCCCAACCCCTTCTCAGTGTCAGCCCGGCCTTGTTTGAATTAAAGATACAACAAAGTCCTGCCTACCCTTTCTAAATATCTCAGATAAATATCCATCTCAAACCAGCCTGAGATTGGGACTCATTATTTTCAGATGCTCAAAAAGCACTGTCATAGATGTAGCCACCTGTTAAGTAACTGCTCCACAGAATCAAGCAGGCAAAAGTCCTACGTCCCACCATTTTGAAATCCTCACCCCGCCCCTTTGTTATTCATCTTTGTATAGTAACGTGAACCGAAAGATCCGTCATTCAATGGCCTGTTGATCCTGTCACCAAACCAAGCCCCAAAAGTCAGGATTCATTAAATGGCCCAGTCCGTCAGCAGACTTATTAAACGAATTTGCTGTTTTCCCGCAGACCTGCGTCGATGGTACCAAGATTGATGATGAAACCGACATCTCAGCATTTCTGTCGTCTTATTTTCTGTCATTTCCCCAGCGTCTAGTTTTGTCTAAAGTGAGGGTGTTGTTAAAGTTCCCATTTAAATATGCTGAGGCAGTGACAAATTGGTTATATTTGCTAGATCATATGAAAAGTTTGTACCATCTGTTGTCTAATGTCAAATGAAATGTAAATGTATGATTTGATTCCACCAGCTTGCATAAATATAATTTCACATCTTATACAACCTATTCAGGACACTGACGTCTGTTGAAGCACAACTGAGGATCGCGATAATGACTGCTAGTAGAGGCTACTGCTGGAAGTCCCCACCTCCTCACCACTCCACCCTCGAACAGAGATTTTTACAGCGTCCCCAGAGGAGCCACCAACTCTTTACAGCTACCTTCGAGACTAGCAAGACTAGCGGGTGAAAAGTAACTGACATATTTACTCATATACAGTACCTACAGATTTTTTTAAGTACTTTCATACTTAGCCTTACAGGCTTTATAGGTACTATAAAATTTCTTGAATGCAGAGCTGTTGTAATGGGGTGCTTACAGGTGGTATTGCCCTAGTTTGAGAAGATTATCGCAAAAAGCTGGTATAACTGTGACCTCACCGTCGATATGAATTGAACTATGGAATAAAATTTAAGCATTAATTAACTTTGCTTTTGTATACATTATTGCTGATGAGCTTTTGAATCAATTGGGCAGTTGTAAGCTTGAAACCGAACAGATATGCCTGTGCAAAAATAAAAGGACACAGAAGTAATGTCAGGGACTCAAGTGCAGCTCTGCCGTAGTAAAAAATAAAGTTACATTGAAAAACAAAAGAAAAGAGCTGGAAGACTAGCCGCTTGCTGTTCTGGCTGTTTGTTCAAACCAGTGTTTCGACTTTGTCAGGTAAAAGCATTATAAAACTTTAAAGTTTCAACAAAGCTAAAAGAGCTCTAGCCAGTTGTTCTATCTTCGGTGCACACAATGCTAGACTCATATTTACGGCTTGTATTATGATCAGGCAACATTACCTCTGTGGGCCCACTGTCTTCACACCAGGAAATGAAAGAGCGCACAGCAGTTTTATGTTTCACAGAATGACAAATTTATCTATTTAATTCTGATTCTGGTTCTGGCAAAGGCGGTCAAGAAGGTGGGAGGGAAGCAGAAGCTGGCATTAAAGGTTACAGGAGCACGTTCTATTCAAATCAAAATGTCGTAGCAAAATGAGAAGAAGCTTCTTCCCCACGTCAGGGTAAATCCCATCAAGGTGCCCCTTGATACACCTCATCCCATTTATGATAGGTGATCAGATTGCCAATGATCATTTGTAAGGAGTGGTCTCAAAACACCAGCCCATCCATATGGTCACATACTTAATGTAAATTACATCCCAAATGAACATTCAAACTACTGCTTCAGACTTGGCTTTCCACTACCGGCTATGAAGTTTAATAGACCAGGTGATCAATCAGAATTAAATGCCTCTCTGCCCCTCAAGGAGATATTCTCCGTTGCGTTTGTATCACAGCTCATGTGACATCCGCCTTAAGAATACGAGGAAAAAAATACAACTGAGATAGAGAGACTTACACTCACACACACACAAAGCAGGGTAGAGGAACCTTGATTATTAAGTTAAGGGACACTGTGTAAATATAACAATCCAAAAAAGTGGCCAATGTGGATCTAATTATACAGCATATCTTAGCATATTTATTAGCATAGGGTATACATATATATTTAGAATTAGAGAGATACACCTTCAACAAATGAGCACCACACACACACTCAAATTGAGTACCTGTATATTTACTGTGTGGTATTCCATCTTAAATTCATGAGGCATCAAGAAAACAAACTTCTTAAACTTGCTTTTTTCTCCTGGTGCTATGTTTACACACATTAGAAAATATAAGCATGAGTAAGCAGTAGTAACAAAGTTATCTGTAGGATCTTTTCACCAGTATAACATACAAATACAGCTAAAATTCATATTAAAAGTATTTTCTTTATTGTGTGTTCTTTAATACATAAACTTTATGAAAAGTTAGTTGTATTTAGTATGAAGGTAAATCTTGACGAGCCGCCAGATATAATCTTCAGGTATCCATACCTGTTATTTGTGAGTGATTTGTGTTATCATTGCTAAACACGTTGCATGTTTTTCTTCAGTAACAGCGCCGAGTTGCATTTCAGAACCCAGAGTCATGTTTTTATGTTGTAGTTTCGCGCCATCAATGATACTTTGTGCTACTATGTGTAAAGTCATGAGGTGTGAACAGAACAGTTTAGAATCTGATTTGAGTGACCAGACAATGTGGTTTAAATCAATTTGCATAAATCAGCTCACATGTGGACTTTTCATTTCACGCAGATCTGATATCAACAATCTAGTTCCAATCTGGAATCAGTATAAACATAGCCAGAACTCAAGCATCAATCATCTCCCTCTTTCTCTAAATCTCTCTCTCCGTTTGCCTCTCCCTGTCTCTCTCTACACTCACACAGTCTACACTATGCCTCCTACGTTCATACACCTCTTCACACACATATACACTCATAGTCTCATAAAGTTTGGCTAGGTGTCACAAAAGGGGGATGATGAGTGCTGAGGGGAGGAGGAACTCTTACATAACACTTCAGTCTGTGTGTGTGTGTGTGTGTGTGTGTGTGTTATTGGCCCAATAAGGCCATGGCTCTCCCAGTCGCTCCTTATGTTTATACCACAAAGATAGAAACACACACACACACACACACACACACACACACACATCCCCTGGAGAGAGAATTAGAGGAGAGGGAGGCAAAGAGAGATTGAGAGGAGGGGAGGGTATGGACCGTAAAATGGCCAAGAATCTTCTTTGGTTTCATCCTGTTTTTCTGTGGGAATGAAAGTACAAAAGTGGTGTGTGCATAAGGAAATATACCGACTCGGTAAAAACTCCAGAATGAATGTGTAAGGTTCGTGAAACCAAGACAAATTTATCAGCGTAGTGCAAAAGCTTAAGGGAGGTATGGGAAGGTATTATTAGGCCGACATTTCAGATGTTACTACAGGTAAACTAGAAACATAATCCCTGAGAGTGTGTGGACGGTGCCTAGATGGTTGCTTGTGCGTGAGAAAGAGGGAAGGAGTGCGCTCCCTCCACTCCTCCCCTTTCTTTCTTCAGTCCCTCACCCCTGTCGACCCCCGCCTCCTCCCCCGCTATACCCTCATTTCCTCTCATTTAGACTCTCACAGCCAAATGCCATGTTCACACACAACACTATTTCTGAGCCAACACTTCCAACAAACTACTAAGCCTTGAAGGTCAGTGACACTTCCTTAGTTTTTGGAACCACTGATCCTAACAGCATATATATTCTCACCTGCTCATGGTACTTATCCCATGCTGAGGTGTATTGACGAGGATAGCACCATGATCCCAGACGGTTGAAGCATTACTCACAATCCTCTCTTCAGTTTTCTCTGAAGTTCACCCAGGCCTGCACTGGCCTCCGCTTTTGTACCCACACTTCCGCCTGCCCGACTCTCCACCTCTCAGATCTCCCCTAGAAGACAGAGTCATTTGAAGTGAGCCAGAAGGAAAATGTTGATTTAAGTGGATACAATAACAATTTTACCTAGTAATTGCTGTAGTAATTTATTTCGGAAATTAACTCCAATTCATTTATGGTACATTTGTTTTCATACATACGTGGTCGTGAATTGTGAACTTTTATTCGACTGTCATCATCACCATCATTAGTGCCAAATCATCACTTCCACAACCTTTATCATCCCTGTTTACCAGCATCAGTAGTGAATTGTCACCCATTCTGACCTGGGGGAAGTCGTGCAGTCCATCTGCCTCTCCTCTGCCTCCCTCCAGGTCTCCCAGTTCCAGCTCTAAGGTCTCCAGGCTGCGCGCGCACAGAGGGCAGCTGAGCAGCTCCAGGAGCAGAGGGCTGGGCACCACGCCTGCCAGCTGGTACAGCAGCCTCTGGCGACCTGAAGCGAGGAGAAATGGGTGGAGATGGTCAGATACTGCAGAGGGATTGTTCCTAGGGCCCCTCATGTGCTGGTTGTCTTTACTGAGCAGGACAAATGTGTTCATTTTTAATCAGCCTTTCACTTGTTGCACAGTTGTTTCATTGCCAGGAACTGTGTGTAAATCAAGCTTTATGATGAAGAACTGTTTACACGACAGATCCAAGCCAATGCTGCACATTTTAAAGTACTGATCTGGGAGCAATGGTGTCATATCTATGCAGTTATTACACTAATATCTCAAAATATGGTATGATTTTTGCAAAAATCATTTCATATCAAAAATAAATAATGTATGTACACAGTATAAGGTACAGCCACATATAGTTATACACTGACATATGACGGTTATGTTATATATGCTAAAATATATCCTACATTGATACACGTAAATCAGTCTAACAAATAACATATTACAGTTAAACCAGTTATCTGCTCTATTGTTGCTGTTTTATTAATCATTCTAAAAATGATGCTGTACTTGTTTCCTTACTACAAAAGAACACTGTCCTTTATTATTTTGTCTTTGAGTGACATTCAATTCTAGCAGCTTTTTAGGAAAAATAAAACAAGTAAATGATACCATACATCTAATGTTATATATATATAAAAACATCTAGAGAAGGTGGAAGTGCTTTTTTCAGTCCTGAGTTGTACTTTGTGTTTTCTACTCTATAGCCTGAGAGGCAAAACGCAGGGCAAAAATGTCTGGCAATCATTCACTGCAAAGCACTTGCTGCTGCTCATTAAGCTTATTGCTGTGAGTGCAGGATAACTGAAGGCGACGCTTCTCTTCTCTCACTCTAGACTACGTTGGCTTTGGTGATTTCTTTGACTTATGACAGAAAAAAGACATTATAATTTTTAAGCATTAAATACAAAGACAGTGAGACATTATGGTGTGATGATAAAGCTGGAGGAATATAATGCAAGTGAAATTTTACATGCAGTGCTGAAGGGATGTCCTATCCCGGTAGAGAGCCAAAACAAGTTTCTGCAGTGAGTACTGTGAGCTCGACCACATCGCAAGATCCTGGCTGACTCCTCTCACCCTCTGTTCTCTCACTACATCCTCTTAAAATCAGTACGGAGGAACTGCAAAGCACAGCTGAAAACCAACAGAGGCAAAGCATGACTCCTGGAAACATCAGCTCTTCAAAAGCATCTTCAAACAACACATCGTGTTGTTTACAACGCTACCTCATGCTATAAAAAAACGGGTTGCAAGAGTTGTTGTCATCATGTTTCGTTGTCTTTTATGATCTTTTACTGCAAATAAATTTCCAAGGTCTATTTATCTAAGCATTTGATTCCAACTCTTGACAGATTGTTTTGGTATTCTCACAAATTCTCACCAGAAAATATTTGTCTGGCAAAAGGTTGTTCAAATTCATCCCCAACCCCACATTACATTATATTACATTAGGTTAGATTAGGTTACATTTATGCTACAATTAGATTTGAGAGCCCCCAACTTGAAAAATATTCCCAAGAACACTGGTGTTCTTACAGTCTACAGGGGCTATTCAAACAAAAATGGAATTCAAACTTTAATCCAATCTCATCTTGTAATCCCATTACAAACTGAGATTGAGTTATCTGACAAAGCTGATAGCAAACATTTAGAGACTACAGATCCAGAAACGACACTTCCACAGTTAGATTTTTACTTTCAGTCAGCTGCAAATCATTAAATCAATGTCGATTAAAGTTGATTTAAATTGTGTGATCTTCAACAGACATTAGTAGGTGAGGTACTTTCAGGTTAAGTATTATACTCACTCATATTGACTGTGTGAAGATCAGTATTGACTGTTTTAACACATTGACACCAGTGGTGTTCTTCAGCCTGTTTCCATCTTGGAGCTCTTCCTCATCACTGTCTTTTCTGTATTTATCACACGTCACATAGTAACTCTTCACTCCAGCAAGGAACTAATTCACGTGCACTTAATTATGTTTGGAGTGTCGGCAGCCAGCTGTGTGTGAATGTGTGAGTGCGAGTGTAGAGTATGTGCGCTGTTGTTGGCAGTCTCACCCCCATTAAGACAGAACAGACAAGTCTATCATACTGCTGCTGTTTTGTTTTTTTTGTTTTCCCTCCCAACAAACACAGCTTCACGTTGTCTCCTCCATTGTCTGTTCTCTGTCCTGTTCTCTCTCTGCCTCGAAGTGCCGTCCCCTGAGCTAACTCTCTTTTTTCCTTCCACTCCCTTTGCTCTCTCCTCCTTTCCTCTCTATTAATCTAATTTATTTTTCTCTCTACGTCTCCCTCTCCCAGCCTCTCCCTCTGGATCAGAATCTTTCATACTTTATGCCTTTCTCCTCAATTCCATCTGTTTCTTCCTTCACCTTCCACATTTTTCAAAATACCACTGCATACCTGCGTTTTTTGTTTTACGTTACTTTATGCTGGCTACTTTTCCTGCCTGTCCTGCTCCCCACACACCATGTTGATTCCCTCAATCCTCCCCTTTATCCACCTCTCTGCCCTAATGACTGTAACACTTGAGACATGGATTTCCTGTCAGGACTCTCTAAGTGCTGTTTAAAGCCTGAAAAACACACACACACACACACACACACTCAGCAGACATAGCCACAGGCTACCTCAGGTCAAAGTGGGGAAGAGGACAGGGGTACTTGTAAAGTGAAAGAGCGAGAAACAAAGATGAAAACATGAGACAAAAGTGAGCGTGATAACAAAAATGTAATGGAGCCCAAGGGAAGTGAGGCATCAGTATAAAATGTGAAGGAGAATTAAAGGACAGTGGAAAACATGAAGAAAAAGCAGGAGAAAACATAAGCAAACTTTGAAGATTAACAGGAAAAAGATTATGGTGATGAGTAACCCAACCTGGGTGAACTGTGTACTCAAAGTGTGAGTGCGTACAGTGTGTGCATCCTCTTACTGTGCTGTCCCATGAGCTGGTAGAGCTTGTTCAGTGTCTCCGTGTGTTCAGACGCTGGGTGGTTTGGTGGGTGCTGCTCTGGACTGGGCCTGCACTGCTGGGAGTGAGGCGGCGGTGTCTTACTGCTGTAGCTGCACACGAAAGATGGCAGGATGGTTGGATAGTTCATGCCCCCGTTCAGCCGCCCGAGCAATGCCCCCATGCCGTGGGTGACGACGGATGGGTTGCCGCTGCCGCCACCTCCGCTGTTATTTCCATTTGTGCTTCCTCTCCGGATGGGAAGCGACTTCATCTCCAGCTCCTCCCCTCCTCCGACTCCCCCCTCTCCGTCCATGTGTTCGGCGGTTCCCACGCTGATGGTGTGCTGGCCCCCGTTGCTGAGGCGACAGTGCTGGTGCTGATGGTGTTGCAGAAGGTTATGAATGGGCCTCAGCCATAACGCGCTGTTCGGGCCCGAGCCTCCGCAGCCTCTGCTGGAACCGTGGCCGTGTCCATTACCCCCGCCGTTACTGCCTCCGCCACTTCCATTAGGATTCACCTTTTTACGCCGTTTACTGGTCAAAGGACAAGAGACATGAATATAGAGAAAGTATTATTTATATATAGGTGTGTGTTTTTGTGTGTTTCTGAATATGTCTCTAGGGATGTGGTTATCAACAATTTTGGGGGCCTTGCATTACAATTGAGATACAGAATTACCAAAGTCCACTAAATTAAATGCTCGTAACAAAACACATTTTAGTTTCCTCAAATGACTCATAAAGCGTTGCAAATAGACACAAGAGGACCAGCAAAGACTGAACTGCTGGGCAAAGCCATGATTAGTTTAACCTGGGGAAAACATGTGATTATAATTTCTATAAAGGGAAATCTCTCCTGATATGTTTTGATGGTCATTTTGATAATATTTCAGAAAATCTACAAGCATGCATGAAATGGGTTTATGTTGTAAAGTCTACGGCAACAGAGGTACAGAATTTAAGAGAGGGTGCAACCAATTTTTAACTGGCCTTCTTCAATGATAGATTTCTGGAATATTTCTAATTGATCCACCTGATAATTAGTGAACAATGGTATAAAATGGATGTAAACAAACACAAATTTTACTGCTGATGTTTTAGACCATTAAAATCCTTTTAAGTTACATTGTAGCCTTTCGGAAAAATGTTTACTTCAATTTACGGCACTTAAATTTGACTAGATATCCCTGCTTATTAAAAATTAGCAAACCACAAACTTGCCAAAACTACAATACAAACTTTCTGAGTGAAATTGTTTGGGTGGATTTAGATGTCCAGGTTGTACAAAGAAAACTGTAAAGAAAACCATCGAACCTGTGCCATCCGGAGTATATCCTCTGCAGCCTGCGTGTTAACTTGCGATAAAGGTGACTGATGTAACGTAGCATCTCCTCATAGCACGAGCCTGGTTCGCTGTAACTGGCGAGTGTGGAGTCGTTGGACATGTAGCGCGCTCGCTGCTCCCTCATCAGGGCGTTCTCCCTTTGCTTTGTCTCCGAGAACTGGGTGGCGATGACCACGAGGCACAAGTTGATCATGAAGAAAGAGCCCACCTGGTTGAGGAGGTATAGAACAGCTAAACTGATAAAACTGCAGCAATACATCTTCATAATGATATATCACTGTCATCCCAATTGCCCTGCTTTATACAAGTGTTATTATAGCAACAAGATATTATTCACATTGTTGGCAAAACAGAAAATCAACACAGTGGCTACTTCATCAATTTAATATTTAGGGACCAATTCACTGATGACTTCATCCCCCTTCAAGGTATTAAAAGAGTAATAAGTCACTGTGTCAACAAGAGGCATTATTATAGCTTATATATCATTAAGATGCAGCCTATGTGGCAGGATCCTGGGATGATAAAACTGACTTTGCTTTTATCATTATTTAGAAAATATGAAATTCAAATTACGCTCTGATGAGGAAGCCTTGTCAGGAAGTTCGAAATATCTATCACAGTACAATCAAATGTGTGTGTGTGTGTTATTGAGAGAGAGACAGGAAATTAGATAAAGACTCTCTCCATCTTTTTAAAAAATTCTTTCCCCTGACATTGTCATTTATCTTAATTTCTTCCTCACCCGCTTTCCAATATGAATCACTTTGTTTTTCTTTCAGTCCTTCTCTCTCAACCTCTCTCAGTTTTGTTTTTCGCTCTCTCTCCCCCTGCTGCCCCTGAGCATGGACAGGGACTCATACAGCACTGTACAATATAGCCTAAACGGGAATCTTTGAAAACCCACAACAACATGATAAGAGTGAAATGATACACAATATGAGGTCTATGAGGTTCAACAAAAGGGAGCTCTACTCCAAGCAAAGTTTAGTGGTTAACTTTAGAAAAGTTATTCTGGGTTTTCTAAAGCAGAACTGAATTACAAATAGCAACATGTTATACAATATTTGTTGAGCATTCAAACCAGAATAGTACAGACTGTGAGAGCTGTCTAAGAGGATCAAAGAAATGTATATTTCAGGTAGTGATGAGTTCAGAGTGGCTCTGTTATTAATTCTGCCCACTGGTCATTATTTTATTTGTCTTTCACGTCTAAATCGTGTTATGTTAAGCAAGTGAGTATTAAATTTATGTATAAGAACATACAGAATATAGCTTCGTATTCTGAGCCACTTCCCACTGGTAAGTCATGAGTACAACTAGAATCTGCAGTTACCCCAACAAAAAGCCACAAAACTACAGGAACAGTGAAAAACTGAGCTTCACTGGGTTTGGGCTCATTAAATGCTGGAGTGATTTTTGCTTGTGCCAGGTCAAAAAAAGACCCATGCTGGTTCATGTAGATCTGGGCCAGATATTTTGGACCCAATCAAAAGTTTAATTTTTAATTTTCTAATTAATTATTCTGCTATTTTGGAGCTCACTTCTTAAGTCCTAGCAACATATTCAAATATAAGTAAAGGTTAACTAAATCAAAAATAAACACAAGTTGGTACTTACAATAATGAGCAGTATAAAATATATAAAATTGTAGAAGGAGTGTGCATCCATGACATAGTACATGATATCGACCCATCCTTCTAGTGTGATGACCTGGTAGTAGAGACAGAAAAGACACAGAGAGACAGAGAGGGAGACACTGTATTATAATGAAGAGGAAAAGTAGAAAAATATTCCACTGCTGTGTCTTGACACCCACGCATGCACAAAACTGTGCACACAGAATATTCAAAGTCCACAGCAGTCAGATGGAGTATATTTCCAATTCTGTTTTTAATGGCTATTCCTCAGAAGAAAGCCTGTGGTATCCCTCCAACCTCTTAAGGGTATGTGTGTGTGGGTTTGTTTTACTGTGTTTGTGGGGTCTGAAAGGCAGGATCCCACTGTACTTGTGGGGTCTGACAGCTTTGCGGGGAACAAAAATGCTGGACCAC
>BRZM01001962.1:0-22984 GCA_033238685.1 Lates japonicus
TGTGTGTGTTTAAAGGGACGAAGGGCTTAGCCTAAAATCCTGTCACCCAGCTGCCTCCACTGTCAGATGGTCCCAAAGACCCACATCAACAGATGTACAGAGCAGCCACAGGGAGCAGAGCACTCACAAAATACCATCTCACAGTCAGTCACTCCACTTCAGTCTGTCTGTAAGTGCAGAAGGTGCATATGTGTATAAAAGAACCTGCAACCTTCTCTGCTTTAAGTACAGTCAGATAAATGAAACAGCCGTCGCCTCTACAATATAGCTGCTTACTTTCATACTGAATTCTTTCGGCCATTTTGAGTTCTGTAGTAGTACTACGTGTTTACAAATGCAGCGTACTGAAATGTCCTTGGCTGTTGTAAGGAGCCACTTTTGGAATCTGGTGTCAGTTTACTGATGCAGTCTGGGATCAGTGGGGGGGTATTGATGCTGACAGGCACAAAGGAAACTTGGCATCACACCACTACTACTACCATGTACCAAGACACGTCAATAAATAAATGTTTTTATGTTGATTAGCAGGAGGTCTCAGTATAGACGGTGTCATATGCTGCAATGTCATATGTTACAACACTGAAATTCATGCTGTCATTAACAGGTGATGAATAACGATGCAAAATCTCAGCCTTACAGTAACTGTCTTTATGTTATAAACTCCACAGGAGGTTAAACTCTGGGCAGAGTCTTGAAATTAAATGCAAATGCCTGTATCACATAATCCAGGACTCTGCTAGAGACACAACACAACAAAATGTGTCTAGACACCCGAGGAAAGTATGTAGACACCCACATGTGTTTGTCCAACATCTCATTCTAAAACCATGGGTGCTGATATGCTGCTGTAACAACCCTGGTTCTTCTGGGAAGGATTTTGTCAAGATTTTGGAACCTGGCCACAGGGATTTGCTCCATGTTGTGTGATGAGGCCTGGCTCACATTCGGCATTCCGGTTCATCCCAAAAGGTGCTCAATGGGGTTGAGGTCAGGGGCTCTGCGCAGGCCAGTCATATTATTCCTCACCAAACTGGGAAAGACAATTCTTTATGGACCTGTCTTCATGCATGGGAGCACTGTCATGTTGAAACAGGAAAGGGTTTTTATCCTATGTGAGAGTCAGCACTTATATGATATTATATAAATACACACGTATGCTCCATCTCTGCAAAAACAAAAGAAGAATACTTCAAACGGATAGCAGTTAATTTCAATCATATGCTTTTATGGATCAAATAAGGCTCTGACAATGTGACCAAACCCTTCTTAAAGTGATTTTACAGTCATTCATATATTAATATATCCGTAAATGTTATCAGCTGCCTTCCCCTCTCTCTCCATGACTCCACCACTTCCACAAAGCTGTGTAAGTCGATCCGGCCTTTCCGACAACGGACGGTCCCATTAGCGCCAGCCATGGGCACCCATGGGAGTCAGGAGGAAAAGTGTCCCCCCCCCCCCCACACTCCGCCCGCCATCATAACATTACTCATGAAACATTCACATCTTTATGCGGGCCGGGATGATCACGCCAGCCTCTCATTGGCGGAGACTGGATCGGCCCAGAACAGGAGATGAGGTTCTATTGGCGTGGTGGGAGCTGGAGCGAGGGCAGGACGGTGAGGAGGCCGGTTGAGGAAATTGGATCGATCGATCAGCCCACATAGACGAAGGCAAGGGC
This sequence comes from Lates japonicus, assembly GCA_033238685.1. NCBI lineage: Eukaryota > Metazoa > Chordata > Actinopteri > Centropomidae > Lates > Lates japonicus. The sequence continues at coordinate 1,682 of BRZM01001962.1, forward strand.
AAGTGCTGCAGGGTTTCATACAATGTTATTCTTGTGGAAATGAACAGTGAAAGAATGAAAGTCAATCTTGATCTAATTTGAGGTGTGAACACATATAAGATTGCTAAGAAAAGTTTCTAGTCATGGTCAAATATACAGTAAAAAGTGATCTCAGTTAACTCACTTTTTCATATGGTTGTGGTAATGTGTTAGCAAGCAGCTGCCTGTTTTACATCCACCAGACATGGAGCAACATTAGCATTAATTTGGTCTCATGTTTCCAGCTATTTTAGCATGAAAGTTGGCGGATGGCCTGATGTTTGGTGTTGCGTGAGTTGCTGGTGCAGCAGGAAATAAGGTTCAGTGATGGGACTGAATCAAACTAGGTAAGCTGTGGGCCTTAAAACCAAATCTATGCTAAAATGCCACCTAGAGCTGAAGTGTTGGGTGACAATTCTCTGTTATTTGATACAGCTTTGGTATAAAAATATTGATTGCTGCAGCTTTAAGGAACGGTGACATGATATTTAACTGTCTAATTGTAGTCAGATGCTGCTATGTTTTCATTATTATACATTTTGTTGTGTAAAACAAAGCAATTATTACATCTGGCTTGAAACTCAACTTTTTGTCAAGGTCAGGAATTAACTGTCAAGCTTATCTTTATTATTGTTACCATTTTATAATTTATAATATTATTGTTAATATTGTTCCTACAGTTGAATCCAGGGGTGGGGAGAAGTGACCAATATGGTTGAAAGGTCCTAAAAAGTTTGAACATCTACAACACTATGACAGCTGACCAAAATCTCCATGTGCAGATGAAGGCTGTGTGATGTGGTTGAAAGCTCCAGCACAGGTGAGTGGACCTTGAGCAAACCAAATATTACAAACGGGATCAAGATGTGTCAAAACTGCTTTAATAAATAACTGGGATGATTATTTAGAACAATTAAACATCCACTAAAAGAATGGAAACTTGTTCGCTTTGTACAAAATTAACTTATGTCCCTTGAAGAATAAAATGTATACAATATGCATTATTCAGCTTTTAACACCAGCAGTGATGCATCATTAATTCTTTATTTTGCTGTGTCCCATTTACAGAAAATACGATGGCGCTTTGAGACAATGACATGATATGAAAAAGGGTAAAACTTTTCATTTTGAACTGAGTTGGTAACTTAAAAAAAAAAAAAACACATTTGCATGGTCGCAAAAAGTTCTGCATCAGCAAATATTGTTCCCTTCATTAAAGCCTTTAAACCAAAATTGAAGCTAAATGCATGATGTCCACATTTGACCTACTGACATCCACATTCATGACACTAAGAGTCATGGTGGACAGAGTATTTGTTTAATCCTCCATCAATGTTTTATTCCAGAGATCTCCATGATAGCAAAGTGAGACAAGGAGAGCACTTTACTCAGGCGAATAAAACACGCCACAATACACCACACAATGTTTTAAAGAGTTACTTTCCTTAATAGTGAAAACAAACCAACAACATAAAAAGATGACCATTGATTACACAAATAATGCATTACTCGTTACATTAAGGCACCTGAAACAAAAGGGTTTGTGATGGGTTTAGAAATGGTTTGAAGCGTTGCAGGGAAAAACTCTTTAAGGCTTTAACGTCGGCAGCAGCTTTTCAACACTGCCCATTGTTTTTTGTTTTTTTTAAGCTAATCCTGATCCTGAACGACCAACTGATAAAGAGTTAGTTAAAAATGACGAACGATGATGAAAAAAGAGTGTAAAAGGATAAGCAATGACTGGGATCAGAAAATGTTTAGGATATAGCTGTTTTGTTCTCTGAAGACAAAAACTCTAAACCAAGTTGCATTTTGGCCGTGTTCCTATTCTCTCTCTCCATTAGTTTTTGCCATTTTTGATACAGTTTCACTTCCCCTTTAGATATCAAACTGTTTATGTTAAATACCGAGAACACAGATCAATAATTTATACGTTTTTCTGGAACTGCAATTAAGGTGTCCTTGAAAAGAGAAAATTAGAAAAAGATTTAGGATTTATTTGCACCAAACAAACTAACAAAACAAAAATACAAATTAAAAAAAACATCCTGCATATCCAGGCCATGATTTCTGCAGTCAAACTACTGTTAACTAAGGCCAATAGATGTGATTACTTTTGCAAATCAGGAAAGCAGAGCTGCAGTGTCAAAGACGACAGCTTTGTAATGTTGGACCACATACAGCCAAAAAAAAGGCAATGTTTTGGCCTAATGACGGTTATTCTATGATAAGAGCATTATTATGTAACTGAAAAAAAAGGAAATGTGTCCCCATGACAAACCATTTATAAACCCTTCAGAAATTCCTTCATAGGTGGTACCTCATTGTAAATGTTCTTAACTGTGGGACTCTGGATATGAAGTGTTATAAAACCTGCCTATTTCGACTGGCATAAATAAAAGGAATGGCATTGTAAAAAAAATAAAAAATAATATTAATCATAATAACAATAACAATAATAAAAATGTGTGACTTGTCTTTAAGTTACTTATTTCAAATATACACAGCGACTCCTTTAATATTTACACATATGTACAGAGTATTCATTTCTGTTTTGATCAAATACCTTGAATGGCGTTGCTGTGAAATTGAACTCTCTAAATGTACACTTATATCCCTTTGAGATTTGAGAACAAGGAGGTCAAACTGGGCAGCGCGACTTGGAGCCTCAACATGGCTCTTAGAAAGGCACTTGCTACCAACTCAAATACTGCAAAAAATCATCAAACAGAGCTTTCAGCCAAGACAACTGAGAGACAGGAGAAAAAAAAATGGAAGGCCACATAGTAGGCACTGGGGTTTCTGTCCCCTCTCCCCTCCAGGCCAAGTGTTTTGGTAAGGCTGGCGCATGACGGCCACAGGTGGATCGGTGGGCAAAGCCGGAAAAGAGACGGAGCAAAGGGAAGGTTTCCTCTGTTGCTGTGGCTGCAACAGTCCATTTCCCTCAAAACTCTTCCTTTACTGTCTCTTTAATGTGTATCTGCCCCCACTGCCCCCCTCCCCTCCCCCGACAGACACTGAACAGGAGCCCGCTGACAATTTAACAAAATCATAATCATCTGTAAACAAAAAAAAAAAGAATCTTTATACAAGTTATTTTGTCTCCTTTTTGATGATTCATCATTTCTTAAATGGTACAATTCCATAAACAAAAATTGCAGAGAGCTTATTTTGCTTCCTGAAAAATTGTTACATTTCAGCTCCTTCTGTACATAATTAAAGAAAAATAAGTGAACAGAAGCAAAAAAGGATGTTCACTGTGCTCTAGCCTCCTGAATCAAACATCTTTTCAGGTGACAGTGACAAAAACATGAAAACAAAAGCAAAGAATGGCTTATTGAAACACAAAGCCTTTTTTTTTTCTTTCCAAAAGTTCCGAAAATAAGAATAGCCGCTGCCTAGCAGCTTCTCTCGCTTCCACATCACGAGTCCTTTGTTTAAATTTCTTATACACAGTGGTCTCTGAGGTCTTTCTGACCAGTCAAGACAGCACTGACGTTTTTCCAGCGGTTGTCTTTGGGGCTGTAGCCTGGGGTCCGGTGGGGCGCTTTGAGGGGTGAACTGGAGCTGTGCAGGGTACAGATCACTCCCCCACTGGACTGCACTGCAGTCTTAGAGTACTTATAAACTGGCTGCTTTCCCGCCTCTGCTCCACCACACTCCTCCTCGAGCTCAAGCTCGCCTTCCGTCTCCTCCTCCTCCTCCCCCTCATCACACGTCCGATAGGAGGGACCCATGAGCTTTTTGCGCTCCTGCTCAGCCTCCCTGTTGCTTTCTTTCAGCTGCTGCTGCTGCTGCTGACGTCCCACAACGAGCCGGAGGGGCTCCCACTGGTTGTTCACGTTGTCGTCCGCGGCAGATCGAGAGTTCCTCTCGCGTTCTTTTCTCCGTTTGCGCGTCCACCACACGCATACAATGATACAGAAGAGGCAGAGCAAGCAGAAGACCACGCATAGTAAAGGCACCAGGTAATCTGTTGAAATCAAGATGCACAAGAGAGAAAATTAAAGACAACTCAGTGGATTAATCAGGAACTAAAAGGGGCCTGTAACAAACCCTTGTGGGACACCTTTGTTAATTATTACTCACCCACTGAGGGGGGCATGACCTGCGTTTCCACTTTGACCTCAGTGACTGCCAGCATTACTGTGCTGTTGTGCCGCCTTGACAGGGTGCCCTCTATGGCGCTGGCTGCCCTCTGGATCAGAGTGTGGTCTGGTAGATCTTCTGGCTGGAAAGACTGAGAACCAAACCAGAAAACAGGGAAGAGTTGAGACCCTTTGACTCCTACTTCAGTAAACAAATGCCCAACAAATTGTGATTTAATGCAACAGCTTGTCTGAGTAATTGTAGGTTTGACTGTCTTGTACAAGTGGCAGCACTATTTGGGTCTGTGCCAGCCAAACTGAGAATAAGAACTAACGAGTCTGAGAAAGTTTGGATCATTCACTTACTATAGCCACCTCTACAGCATCCTGATTCGAGTGAGAGATGTCACAGAGCAGGAGAAGGGCGTGGTCTTTTGCCAAGCTTCGGATGTCTGGAAGATACCTCAGCTCGTAGCAGATGTTCTCCACTGTTGTTCCCTGCATATGCACACAAACACTTTCTAATCAGCAACAATACAAAACCCACAACCTAAAAATGCGTCCAAGACTGCGCCTCTGAAACAAGAAGTATTATAGATGAAGACATGACTCACTGGTGGTACTTTGTCTCTGTTGAAAACAAGTGTTATGCGGACACAGCTGTTGTCCAAATGCCCGCTGTTCGGCTGGCACTTGGTGGTTACTTGTGGAGGAGAGGGTCCAGCCATGGAGCAAACGCCCCACTGGTGGCAAGGGGGGGAGAAGCAGGTGAGGTAGCTGTGCTTTAAACACTCCCGTCCAGCCGGGCAGGACTGCTGTCTCTGCTCCGGGCCTGCAGACTGGAGCTGGCAGGGACGACGACCACACAGCACCTGGTGTCACACACACACAAAACATTTACTCTGCTATTACGCTGCATGTTACATTCATCATTATAACCAGCAAATGTTAGTTATGCTCTCATTTAGGGCTCCAACTAATGGTTATTTTCACTGGTGATTAATCTTATGACTATTCTCAATTAACTGCATCATCATTATGTCTGGAAAATGGCGAAAAATGTCCACCACAATGTCCCTAAGCTCAAGGTAATGTCTTTAGTTGTGATGGGTTTAGAAATGTTAATAGTTTGTTTAGCCCTAAAATTTAGTTTACTATCATAAAAAAAATTCTAATGTTTTTCTGTCAACTGACTGACTTACTGTTTCATGTATAACCTCATTAACTATTGGCACAGAATAAATGGGAATGACCGATCTCATTTCTTCTGTTTTAACATGCTTGAAATGCTAAATAAAAATGCAGTTTATGTAATGAAGTCCTCTAAAATAGACACAAAATGAAATTGAAATGAGCATATATTACGTCACTCTTTGTACTTCTGTTGTTGTTTTAACTCAGATTTTATTATTACTGGTTGTTTTTTTCTTACCCAGCCAAATAACAGTTTGTTTCTGAATAAAGAGTAGCACATATTTAATTGCAGTGTGCTTAGAAAGGCTATGTTACCTTTGTACAATCCACTTTGCCATTGATGCAGTGGCAGTTGTTGCACTCTTCCTCCCAGCGGCTGCCGTGAGGAAACTGCAGCCCAGCGTAGTGGCAAGTCTTTCCAATACCTATGACTACACACACACAGACATGTTGAACTGTATTAGTGTAGAATACAAACTTTGAAGACAGAATTACAAGATGGAGTGAATTGTTTCGAATGAGTAAGGCAGAGCACAAAGATCTACTTACACTCTTGACATCTGGTCCCCGTTCGACCGAGTGGACAGATGCATCGGAAGCCGTTGATCTCATCCACACATGTGGCTCCGTAGGCACAGGGTGAGGACTGGCACTCGTTTATGTCTGTGAAGGGAAGAGATCACCACATTTAGGCTGGATAACAGGCACAGGATACTGACTTCTTCTTTTTTTTTTTTTTTTACGGCCCTCAGCAAGAAAAAGCAGCAAATTCTTATGTTAGAACAGTTTTTTTATTTTGCCCATTGTGTAAATCCTGCTCATGTTTAATTATCAACCTTTGTGTTGTTCGACCGGCTCTTTGAAAGCCACGTATCAATTGTGCCTCCTCCACCAAAACCTTTGAGAACCCCCCCCGGCCATTGTCATCCAGATTTCACATGAACACGGCCTGGATGAGAATTTTCAAATTCAAGCCTGACAGCAAAGGTGAACGCTATCCGGCCCAAACAAAGGAGCAGAGAAGAAGAATTTCAGGGTCACTGGGTAATTTGTCTTCAGTGTGTGTTTGTGTGACTGTGTGAGTATGGAGGAGGGACGACCTCTGACCCCTGAGGCGTTAAAGGACCAAGAAAAAGGGGAGAGGGCGGTGTCGCGGTCTTGCATTTAGGTGTCAATGTGTCCATCTCATCCTCGGCCCTCCTTTTCTTCTTTGGTTCCTTCCTCCATCTATCCATCTCCTCATCAATCATACTAGGTGCCATTACTACATTAAGCTAATCAATGAAAAAGTATCTTGATTTAAAATGTATGAGTTGGGGGTTTTGCACATTTCCATTGCATCTAAAAGCAAGTTATATGATTAAGCAACATCAGTACTCACTGATTCTGCAGTCTGGTCCGGCGAAACCAGGAGCACACTCACACCGAAACCAGTTGACTCCATCCACACAGATACCACCATTGTAACTGAGAAAGGAGAGAAAACTATTAGATGAGGCTGCACAAGAGCTACATCCTTTCCAGCTGCAACAAAGGCACATCATTTTTTTTTTCTGTGGTGTGGTGGTGATGGTGGGGGTCACAAGGCTCAATTCAACTCATCAATACCAGCCTCCACCTTTCAGATGCTAATAGGCGTGTCCAGTCCCTCCCCTCCCCTCCCTCTCATCATGCCTCCTCAAAGCCCAGCTCCCCCTCCCTCAGGTCGCACGGGAAGAATGGACATGTAGCCCCCTTCTCCTGCACCCACCCCCACCTGGGCCCGTCAGGGTAGGGACTTCAACTCCCAAAACCCTCTCTCCACCACCTCTCTCTGTCCTATTCAATATACGAGCCCCCCTCCTCTGAGAGATGCCCCCTTTGAGGCTTGATTTAAGCGCAACTTCCACTGCTTTTAGTGGCCCTTCACCCCTCCAGTGTGCAAGGCCTGTGTGAAGTGTGGAGATGAGGGAGGCAGGGAGACAGATATGAGGGGTTGGGGGGGGCAGTACATACCATGGATGAGGGTTGCAGTCGTTTGTATCTGTTGAAGAGAGGAAACAAAAGAAATGTTTAGTGTTGAGCTGATAGAGTGACATATCTGTCATGTTATGTCATTTTTTGGGGAGTTTTTGCATTAGCATACAGGAAGTAACGGCCTCCGTGTCATTTCAAAGGTATCTTTATAACTTATTTTATTTGTGACTGCACTACAGGGGGAGGTCGACCCCAACTTAAACACACTGACAGCCTTGTAAGAATCATACATTTTCTTGTGTTACTTGAGATACTGTAACAACAAAGCTCTTTGTTACACAGTCACAAAACCATCGCATCACATTAAAAACACAGGGTGTATTGGCCTTTAATTACATTACAGCTCAGAGAATGGGATTTTTTTTCAGTTACGTGCAAAGCTACGTGGAGAAACTGACTTTGGACGCAGGTGGGGCCTTCCCAGCCCTCTTTGCAGATGCAAGTGAAAGTGTCTCCTCCTCCCACGCATCGTTCCACCATTGGAACAAGGACTGGAGGCGCAGGTGCTGTTCTTGGCTGTGAAGAGAGAGAGAGGATGAGCCAAAGATCACAGAGGTGCAACAGTGTACAGATCACACAAACAAATTACATCTGACAATCTGAATGTTTTTGCAGTCTGAATGTTTTTTATCCTGGCCTTGCACAAAGATTATAATTTAAGCATTTGAATAATGCCTGAGACCTAATGGATTATTTGACGTGCACTTACTCTATATATGCACAAACACGTGGCTGACTAAAACAAGTTAAAATGAGCATTTGTAATTTTCTGAATTTAAGATTTTTCCTCAAACTCTGATACACATCATCCTGAGGTCTCACCTGTGTTGCACGTGTTTCCTCCCCACCCAGGCAGACACGCACAGCGGAAAGCATCCCCGTGGTCGTAGCAGGTGCCTCCATTACTACAGGTGGTTGCGTCACACTGGCTCTCACCTGGTGGGGAAAACAAACAAATACTGAAGTCACAAAGGTACAAACACCCTCCCCATATGATGAGTCTGTTCCCAGCATCAGTAAGAAAGGATCATTCTTGTAATACAACATGTTGAAACCACGCTTCACTTGTCAAAACATACAAAGACGTACAGCATGGTGAGTTGGGGGGCCACTGCGAGCTACGAACATAAACACACACATTAACACAGAGTCGACATAACTCACGGGAATGGCAGGTCTTGCCCTTCCAGTTGTCGGCACACTCGCAGTAGAAGTCGTTCACCAGGTCGACGCAGCGCCCCCCGTTCTTGCAGGGGTTGTGTCTGCACTCGTTGACGTCTGAGGGCAAAGGAAGATTTGATCTTTACTGCGCTGTCTTTTATTTAGTGCAAAGAAACAGAGCAGAGCGAGCAGCAGATCTACCCCAGGCATCACTTTATTTGTTTATAATGCTGCAGAGACAGGGTCACATCGGAGGCGGCGAACTCACTGTGGTCGCAGAGTCGACCCTCCCAGCCGTCAGGACAGACGCACTGAAAGGAGTTCACCCCATCGATGCAGGTCCCTCCATTTGCACAGGGGCTGCTGACGCAGTCGTTAATATCTGTGGGAAAGGTTTGAGTAGTTTTTTTTTTTTTTTTATTCCAGGTCAGTATGATCTTAAAAAAAAAGAGGTTCAGATCTCATCACCTGAGTCTCAACTTACTCTCGTGACAATACAAGCCATTGAAACCCGGATCGCAGATGCAGGTGAAGTTTCCCGCCGGCTGGCTGATGCAGCGCCCTCGCGGACCGCAGACGTTGGAGGAGATGTGCCGCACCCCATCCGAGTCATTGGTCGCTACAGCAACGGTGCAGCTGTCAATCACTGTGAGGAAATAAAGACACAGCTGAAATTAATTTCCTTTCTTTAACATCCAGCAGTCGTCTCTCATGTTGTAACGCTGCATAGTCACCTTGACATGGGGTGGTCTGGCAGTTCTCTTTGAGCCGTTCGCAGGTTTTTCCCTTGTAGCCTTCAGGACACGCACAGTAGAAGTCCTGGTAAATGCTGTGACACTTAGCATCATTCTCACAAGGGTTTGGATCACAAGCGTCTGAGGGTGACCAGCTAGGGACCTGTGGAAAGACACAATATAAACAGTCATTTAAAAATTCCAAATCAATGTACACAGCTTTTCTTTTTTTTTTTTAACATTGACGATCAATCAGATGTCTATGCATAATGTGAAAAGAGTTACTGATAACGATGAACCCACAGGGAACTCTAACCAACTCTGCAGATCCTTTTAGCATCTTTCAGCTCACTGTTTTGGTTTTACAGGCTTCAACTTCACTGTTCTGATTCAGCCACATAAACAAAAAAAGCTCTGATAAACCCAACACCAATAGAGCTAAAAGGAAAACACTGGACTCAGGTGTAAATATAAATAAATGCTAATGTTGCTCCATGTTGACTGGATGTGTAAATGAGCAATTCTTTGCTAACATGTTCGCCACAACAACTTATAGGATGATAACATGTCAGCTCCAAGAGACCAACAATCACTGATGCAGGTTTAACTATGTGTTTTACAGCAGGCTAAGCCTTTTTGTATTTAATTATCCAGAAAGTAGTCTGAACCTCATTTGTCATTCAAAACAAGCCAAATTCACATCTAAGACTTCCCAGCACTAGCACTTTACGAGTGTTTCGCTGGACAACCACCACTGCTGCCATACTGGATCTACTAGGCACAGACAGTAGCTGTGGAGACAGAGAGTTTCCTGCAACTGCCGATCTGAGCTAATCTTTTGGCCAGACCAAGCTTCTGTAACTGTAGACTTGTTGTTAACACTAACCAAAACACCACTTTAATAAAATGGTTCTTGGTGATTATCAAGGCAAATAAACACGTGAAGACAAATGAGCAACAGCTAAAGTCTGTGTAGGTGAGTTGGCTTAGCGAGGCTCAAGCCCGCTGCTGTTCAGACCAAACCCAAAGGTGAGCAGCCACCCAGCAGTAAGCCCCTGAAACTTTCCCTAAGCTCACTGAGGAATCCACGCTTTGTTTTTACATCTCTCCCTGCTTAATCTCGCAAGATTACCTGGGACAGAAGCCCGGCAGAGGAGAGGGAGAGAGAACTGAGCAGACAAGAGAAAGAAACCCATTATGAGGGTAAACACTGACTTGGTTCAACATCATGCAGAGCCACACAGTGAATATAATAAAGATAAATCATCTGTCATACCACCATGACACAGAAAGAGCTGTCTAGGTGCCACGGTGACATCTTTGCCATTTCTACATGCTGCAACACAGAGGTTGAGGAAATCTCAGTTTATGTAAACAGAAACCTACTGGGCATAAACTCTGGGTTGCAAACCCTGCCATTTAAGGTGCTGAACACGGAGTTAAGAGTAGGGCAACAGGGTGAGAAGTCTGTGGTCACGACAGTTTATTTTACCACAAGTGTCAGCCAGATACATTTTTCTTTACTATTTGCATGTGTGTATCAGGATCGGGTCTCGGGCAAGAGTGTCTAAATTCCGTAGCACATTAATGTAACTGTTTGCACTGTTCAGTTCACCAGAGACATTTTTTTTTATTGTAGCAGAAAGTATAAAATTTCTTGTGGTTGAAAACCCACAAAGCAAATGTCAGAGAATGTAGTTGTGGACAACCACAATAAATTCGCAATAAAATAGACTTCTGATGATTGTACCATTAAAACGGTTCTTCACAAAGTACCACATGTGATACGAAACAAAAATGCATTATAGTCACAACAGGTCCTCAAGTCTACTCATTCTGTCCATCTTAAGGCAATAAAATATCTATGCTGGCTGCTGACTTTTAAAGCAGCTCATTAAATGAGGTTCAATGTTTATTCTATAGTTGGTAACATGCTGAGATCTCACCATGAGGTTCATTTAGTAGTTGCCCTGGAGCTTTTGGTTTTATTACTTCATCTTCACAAGCAAAACAGTTTACCCAGGCCGTCATGGAGTCATCAGGAACTGACAGGAAGTCAAACAACTGGGCTGACTCGCACTGGATGATGAAGACCATGTGATAATGATCAAAAGCTACAGAACAACTACTATATAAACTCTACAGAGAAGATTTTCTGGCGTCAAATTCCTGAACTAAATTTGATGGCACACATCCAATAGTTGTTGAGAGAGACATTTCTGGAATAAAGTGGTGACAGATCGCCCATTTCCACTGCTCCTGCCATCAAAAATATTTGGGCTGGCACCCTGAGTGAATTCTGGTGAGTGGACAAAAATTAAATTGTCCTACATGATGAAGACATGTTTACTTCAAAGAGAATAAATGTTATGGCTCTTGTTTTGAACCTTCTGGAGCAGGCTCACAGATTCAACTGTCCTTATTTCCTTGAAGACATTAATCAGATCGAGAATGGGCAGAACACCATTACACAATCAAACTTTTTGCGGATTTGGAGATACCAACGAGAGAAATATGATGCTGGAGGCGCCGTAGTTTTTGCACTGCAGGGCAGAATACACCGTGGCCATGGCAGGGCATCAGAGGTCTGTAGTATGCGGCAGAAACCAGCATCGCCCTCATTCAGAGGCTCATATTATGTAGTAGAGATGCTAAATCAGATTGGTCTTGACCAGCAATGTCCTCCATTCAGGGCCCAAGAGATGCGTGAAGTGTCGGTTTCTCGCTGTTAACCTACTTCTTTAGCTTCAAACACACACTTCAAATATAAAAGCTGCAGGACATTGATATGTAATGTCCGCTTGAAATAAAAATTTGAATTACAAATAGACGCTTTGCAGTAAAACTGGGGCCAGCTTGTTGCTAGGTAACATAGAGCAGTCACACAACTTTTAGGGCAATCACAGCAGGATTTGGCACGCTGAGGAGTCTGCAATGACAGTTGGCTCAGACGACAGTGTTGTATCGGCTACTGCAGTTTGGGCATTTGCTCAAATCCTTGGTATTACAAGTCACTTTTGCATATTATCCAAAATCCAAATGACTGTCAAGTAAGTATTAATATTCTTTTCACCATATTATTATCATCACAGCTTGCCAAGAGTGCCTGACAGCACTCCTTTAGATTGTCTGATTTTATTGGCATGTTTTTCCCTCAGAACTCAAACTGGATTAGCTGTGTACTATGACAGCTGCTTCCAGGGTTCACATCAAGTCTCGTCAATGGGAAATATCCTGGTACAGTACCATCACCCACTAATGTCCATGTCCACAACCATCTGCTCTTTTGAGTTATCGACCCTTTTCAGCAAACAAGCTTTTAGTGTTCAAACTTCATGTTGAACCATTTTCATCTCTGTCACATGTTTGGCACTGCTCTGATAACAATATTGTTAGTAGCTGTATTAATGTTTCCTGATGATTTTATTCGATGATTACACAGTAGCGTGAAGTTTCTGTGGTGTTAGATCTGCCCATACAAACTGCAGAAAAGCAGGCTTGTATAAATTTAGGAGCATCCTTTTTGCTAATGATCAAATCACAAATATGTTCGTTAATGAGCAGGTGGCAGGCCGGAAATTAGCATTATATGACCAGTTTGTGCTGCTAAAGTTTGCGTGAATCTGACAAGTTTTAATATGAGAATATGAAAATGTTCTTGCATGAATCGTGTTGTTTGTGTGTATCAACGCAAAGGTGACATTCAGGTAAAACAGTTCTTGGCAACAGTGGTTTACAGAAACTGCAACGAGGAAGAAAGCAGGAATCCCACCACCTGTCACTTTAAAGCTCAGATGTCTAATGTGTCCTCACTTAATCCCACATCCCGACACCACCAGCTCGTGATACCGTCATTGCATCGATAATCGTTAACCCGACACGTGGAACCTGAGACTCACCGCGCTGTCCGCAACCCGTGACATTCGCACACCCAAGCCGCCCAACACCGCTGCGGCATTTGTCATTTCAAGAATTCGCATTTATTCCTCTGATTTAAGCAGGGTGCCCATCAAACCTGGGAGGACACTGGCAGTGGTAACCCCGCACCTCCCGAAGAAAACAAAACAAAGAGGAAAAGGCAACTAGTATCCATAAATACAACCAGTTATATAGAAACTTGAAAATGAAATCACACGCACTTTGCATAAGTTGCTCCATTCTTGCACTGACCGTGGCAGCCATTGGATGTCTGGAAGAGATTACAACATTTGAAGTTATTTTCAAGTTTCCATATAGGAATTAATTCTAGGGCCAATTACATCCATTATTAGTGAAATCTACAAATGGGACATTAAGTCACAAGTTTGGAAAAGAAATAACTAGGTGAAGCCAAGAGTGCCAATAGGACCCCAGGAGACTGTAACTGCATGCATCGATCCAAGGAGAGGAACTGGGCATGCAAGTTCAGTCATGATGGCAGAGCTGGAGCTTCCAGTTTGCCGAGACGAGAAAGGGGTTACCGGCATGGGGAAAGTGACGCCAAGATACAATTTGTCACGTCCAGTAGGAAGTGAGGGGAGGCAGCTGGTGCAGCTAGAGGAAGAGGACGCCAGCGGAAGGAAAAAAGAAATTAGAAGTGACTCTTGAGGAGGAAATACTGACTGATGACAGTTTCGCCCCGGACCATCCCTTTAAAACAGCTGCAGTGATATCCGCCAATCAAATTTTTGTAAGACCTAGCTGTCACGAGGATATTTTCTGCACACTCATTTGTATCTGTGAATAGAGGCAGAAAGGAGACCCAGTCCATCAGATGAAACAAACCAAGGAAGTACAGGGAGTAAGAAAGAGACCAAAAACGAACACAAAATGAGAGAAATGGCACCATTGGTACCGAAAATCAAATGTTTGGAGCATATATTTCATGAAAACTAAAATATATTAACCTCATTGACAACACGGTTAAACCGTCAAATTTAATTTTAAAGGACACTTCCTCAATTCTGATATTTGATACAGATGAATCAGAATAAACAGAACAGTTTCACTCACAAACATCCACCACTTAAAAACAACAGAAGTGTTTCAAAGAAAGGACAAATGCTCAAATATTCAAAGGGGTGGGGTGGGGTGGCACCTGCAGGAGTCCCACAGTTCACTCACACACCTGTCCCTCTGAAACCCAACACTACACACACCCACACACACCAATCGCCAGGTATGGTGGAGGCCAATAGCTGCACTGTAAACTGAGATCTGAGCAGGCAGATGACACTGAACTTGGGATCCTCTCCTTATCTACACCCCTCTTCCCGCCCGCCCGCCGCCCCCCAAATCATTACCACACGCGACCTTACCCAGCTTTGCCACCGTCAGAATCCATTTCAGCCAGGCGTCACGCCCGCTTGTCGGGACGGGAGCGATATAAAAAATCATCGCTACCGCCCAGCGACAACAGCCGGATATAGATGCACCAGGTCTATAAAGTCATTGAGAAAAAAATAGCGTGCTGAGCTGTGGCAGCGAAGCGGCTCGTTCAGGATATTGACAACTTGTACCCATGGAAGGCTCAGGTTGCCAGTTGCCAATTTCCATCCAAAAATACAGAAGTTATCCAGAGCAGCGAGCAATGCTGCCTGAGTCTCAGGAGGCCATTTATTTGTTCTAGAAATTGAAAACAGGGAAAAAATGGCCGCGAAGCGACATCTCCCGCTGAAACGAAGAGTTGTTGCCAAAACATCCATCCTAAAAGCAAAACTCCTTTGTGTGTGTGTGTGTGTATATGCTGAAACTCACCATTCGGCAGGTTTTTCCTTCCCACCGCGGCAGCACACACTAATCAAACCGCCTCCCGCCGATACAGGTTCCACCTCCTGCCATCGGTTGACGCGACACCGTCCAAATTCCGAGAAAACACACTTCAAACCTCACGGCGTACAAACTGCTGAACTAAACAGACGGTACACAAGATACAGAATCAGCCAATCAAAGATGATGGAGAAGGAGAGGTAAGAGATTAGAGGTTTAAGTGTTTGGTAGAGAGCCATGACTAATGAGGTAATTTATCTGCAATGACGGCTGGTGGCTGTCAAAAGAGTAAGTGAATAATACAGAGATATATTCAGCAGGAAGGAGGAAACAGAAAACACAGGGGAAGATGATGAACTGATTTTGAGTAGCTGTGACTCACTGTTGGCACAGGTCAGACCCTCCCAACCTGGTGGGCACTGGCACCGGCCTGTAGGAACCCTCGCGGGCACGTACTCAATCGCTACTAGGGATTGACACACAGGCATGCCCGTTAATGGAGGAGGAGGGATGGAGGGGGGCGTGGTCACAGAAAGTAAAACGTTACTCAGATAGAGGGCTAAAAATCTCACATCTTTTGTCCTATACATGCCCTTTTATGACCTCTTTCATCATTGTGAGGAGTTATTTATTGTTGTCATCCTGAATTTGTTTCTTAGTGCTAGTATATTTTCACATCAGACACTGACTAGCACTCATTTATTTTCCTGCAACCTCCAAATTACCTCTGGAAGTAATCATCACTGTCTTAATGAACTTCAACCTGGGGACAACAAGGGCATGAAGCTGTTAGGGATAAAGTTAAAAAAGAGACGACACTGGACACAAATAGAGGGGCCATCTTTGGTTGAACAAAACAGGCATCTCATACTGAAAGTCCACCTCAGAGACAGTAGTGACCTCTCTCACCCATCTATTGCTCATTGAGTAAACTCCTGTGGGACAGCGAGTAGTACTGCCTGGCTCAGTGTTCATGCAGGTTCCTCCGCTGACACAGGCTGGTGGCTTAACGCAGGTTCCAGATCTGGAGGAGACCGACAAAGACACATTTACAAGATCTGTATTTGTGCCATTTTTTTTGCTCTGTTTGAATTTCAAAAGTGTTCACTGGCAAATAAGGACCAAAACTGAAAAACTAACACTGCTTAATTTGTTGCTGGTTCAAGCACCCTTCAAAGTGCCACCAGTGCCCCCAGATAAACAGACAGATACACTCTTCTATATGCTCTTTAAAACCATTGGAGCAACTTCCAATGTTCGCTGCGACTGCCTGGGACGCTAATTGATCGACCCCTGACACAGCTCTCTGCTTGTTTCACCATTTATCCTGCCAGGCCGGAGTTCCCGAAGCTTGTCGAGCCTCTCTTTACCAGCATGGACCACCAGCTGTCAGTTGACAGGAAGCACAGAGCGGTTCTCAACAACTCTGTCAAATTGCATTATGATAGAGGTTTTACAGGACACAGCCAAGTGGGTAGCATTTAGACCAGTTATTATTCAGCTATGGACCTCTAAGTTAGCAGGATTTTCTCCTGTTGATTTTTTTTTTTTTTTGTCCCTTATCTTCCTATTATTCCTGTAGTTTTTTCCATGCCATGTACAAAGTAGCTCAACTAAACCCTATTTGAACCCTGCACACCATCCTTAGGCTAGCCAGGTCACCCTAAAGGCTGGTAACAAATGAGCAGGGATCTGTCTCCACTGGGACTGGGACCCGCTCCCTCATCCCCTCAAGAGCCCCCCGGGTGACTAAGGGATGGGGGATCGAGTGTCCTGCTGCTGCCTGTAATCACACAGGCAGTAAACTATATCCAGCTGCTGTTCCTCCTCAGAGGGAGGACACAGAGCACAGACAATTAAAACCTCATATAAACAGTAGTTTTGAATGCATGCAAACTGAAACTAATTTGATGTATAGAAACTATTTTACTTCACTTAGGGCTTTTTTTTTTTTACATTATTCCCACAGAACACACAATTTACAGTTTAAATATTGTGTTATTGAGTGCTGATCCAGTTTTTATATAACGTGACACCCAAGGTGACCACTTGAAATTGCCTGGTCCAAAACCCAAAGACATTCAGTTTACTGTCACTTAAGAAAAGAAGAGTAGCAAATTCTCAATGATTGGAAACCTGTGAAGAGGAATAAATTGTTCTCAAGCTAATGACAGAGCAGCATTATTATTACATAACACTTTCCAAGGTGATATATTGCCTCTGGAAACAGGGCTTTCTTGCATGTCTGCTCTGAGTCGCTTGGCTTACCGTGACTCATCAAACACAGGAAGCAGCAGCTGCAGGACGGGCAGCGGAAAGTGAGGATCAAAGCAACGTCTTGAGTGGGAGGTGATGGAATTAAACAAAAAAAAAAAAAAAAAAAATCCTTTCCATACCTTTATTGCAGAGCAGGCCACCCCAGTTCCTTTTCTACAAGCCGCACTGGGTTAGGGAGGTTGTGTGGTGGTCCCGTGGACACATCCAGGATACAGGGACACATTCATCACAGAACTGGCTCCTGCCAGTCAGAGCTACACCTGTCAAACATACAGATGCCAAACATGATCATAAATCACTTTGTCCTCTACCTGCTCTGTTATAAATCATAAACTGATGACTACGACAGTCTCACCCATCATATTCTGCAAAAGAAATGTTTAAAGGTCTCTACTGAATCAACTTTTTGTTGTATTTTTTTGCTACCAGATTTTGATATGATTAAATATCAAAATTTGCAATTATGCACAGCCTCATTATTACAGTAGCGATAATTATGTGAAGAAACCACAAACTAGGATTCAATGTAGTTCCAACACGATACTGTCCAGGGCCTTAAAACAACAAATCAGAAGTCAGATATACATTTCTTATATGTTCACCAAAGAAAAAGGGACCAGGACCAATATCAACTGGTGAGAATCAAAATTAATAGAAATAAAACTGTTCGCCTGCTGTCGGTTAGCATGTTTCAGTGGATTGGTGACTTTCAGCGCTAGAAGACAAATTCAGATCCTTTAAAAGTACTACAACTAACTCTACAGAGGCAGCCGCCCCAGCAGCCCTCCGCCCCATGCTCTAGGCATAAATGACTGTTTTGTCAAGGGAGTCTAAAAATGTGGAACAACATCCGGGTTGAACAAGGATCATAATCCGAACAAAAGTTCAATTCTATAAGAACTATCGCCAACAAGTCATCAGACATTTATTGGTCAATCTGAATCCCGTCAGTGGCAAGAACTAACAGGTTAGAAGACTTTGGTACAAATAATTGCAATTCATTTGATTAAAATTCGCGTGCAGCTGTTTAAGCAGTTCAGGGTACACCGCTTCTGCTCATTAGTGACTATTAACTGCAAAGATTTTTGTCAAATACATGGCCCAGGGTTCAAAATCCCAGAGTTTTCCTTTTAACTAGTGAGATATAAAGCACAGTCTGACAATCCTGTGGTATATTCATTTTTCTGAAGATATTCATCAGCTCTGATGAGCCCTGTGCTGTGGAGCTACTGAATGTAACAAGACCAGAGATGTTATTGTTCTGACTATTGTACGTTGTGCTCTGGCACAACCATCTGAAGGGCCTCCTGCCAACTAATCTTAGTGGAGGTGAGCATTCCGTGCAGGAGGGTTACAAGAACACCTAGCGGCCCTGCTCGTGGTTAGGAGTCTGGGACTAGCGAGGTGGCGGTGGTGGTGGTGGTGTTGCGGTGGGGGTTGATCAACAGGGTGGTAACGGTGTTTCTGAGGCAAGTGTCTGGAGAAGGCCGGTGTGTGTGTATATACAGCATATGTGCACACGCCTGCAGCTTCGCGAGACAGCCTTACTACCTTAAGGTTGCGTGTCGCCGAGCCAGCTGTCTTGTCAATTGACTGCTATTTTGGAGTCTCCCTGTAGACGGCACTGTCATCTCTCGGTGAGACGAGGTCAGGAAATCTTCCATTCATTTCTCAGCTATGGGGGTGGAGGGTCAGCGGGAACATTTGTCATGCTTCCTCCACTGTATGATTAGCTTGAGAGGGTCTTAGACAGCAGTGTAGCAATAATGAACTTTGGAGAGGATATGTTAAAGTATCAAAAGACCTGCTTCAATTCTTGGTCAGATGTTTATGATTACTCATCAACAGATCTTTATTGGGTATGGATGCCTCTTTTGACTTGGAGCTGCGATCTGGCAATTTTGACAATGCAAAGGCTGCAAAAATGTTCAGAGTGGTGAAAAATGTGTTACGCTGCTTACCCTGCTACCTGGACATGCAAGCCTCTGACAAATACGCCAGAACAAGTCAACCAATAAAAGCCTCATGCAGGGCCGCACAGGAAGCACGCATCGGCTTTTTGTGTTTTAAAAGCTAGTGGCGCAAGAAAGCCCATAAAACCACAAGGGAAATAAAGTGGGAATGAAAGGAGATGGCTTTTTGGGGATTTAATGCCAGCTTGTGACCTGAGGCTTGGCTAAATTCATGCCACTGTAGGATGAGTCTTTACCGTTGCTCCTCTATTCATGTCACTTTTCCTGTTGACTGAAAACTCTGACATTTCTTCAGAATAAGGCGCTCCTCTGCTGTCTGTCTGCTACAATTGAATACATGATGTGCCTGCTGATCTAGAGGTAAGACACACACACATATTAAAAAGTGGAATAGTTTTAAAACTTGGTCATCCTCTGCTATCTCCTTGGCTCCAAGCCAAAACTGCTTTCCTAATAATGGGAGGCAAGTGTCTCTTTTCAACAGGTGCAGGTGGAGGTGGTTTTTTTTTTGGTTACAATGACGACGGATGCACCATATCCTGAAAATGGGGCTATTCAACGTCACTTTATCTAACTCTTCGTTTCCACTTTGGGAAAATGTACATGTGCACAGTGTGGATATTCCATTCTCCTGCCCCCCGCGTCTCTGAAGGAGGACTGCAATGCGGATGGGGAGGGATATGGACAATTCCCCAGCACGCGACGCGGTCAAATTCACACACCGACAACTCCCTTGTTTTTCTTCTACCCCTTCCAGTCCGAGCCACAGAGAGCTGATGAGATGTTTGGGTATTCTGTGGAGGATTTCGGGTGGCTAAAAGAACAGGAGGCAGGCGCTGGCGCTGTCTTTTCTTTCTGGAACTGAGGTGGAGATGCCTATGAGGTGGAAATATTGACACAAAAAAAACGACAACAGGTTTCGATAAGGAAGGTGCCTGCTTAGCATCTAAACCTCGCTCTGGGTACTTATTTAGACCGACTCATCTAATTTCCCATTAAGTCAAAACACCAAACAGACCAAAAAATCTAGCAACATGGACAATATGAATACACTAAACACAAAGCAACAGAGAATGTAATGTAAGATAAACGAAGTACATCAAAAGTCAAAAAGATCCGGTAGAAAAAATGTCCCAACAGTCACATTTCACTGTAAGAGACAGACAGTAAGAGACAGATATACAATCTTACTTGTAGACCCCTGGGACAGAGCAGCTGCTATGTAACAGGTTATGTCTTGCTGTACTGCTGAAAAAGCAAGAAGAGAGAGAAACATTTAAAAGGTGATATTTAAATTCCATTGTACTTGTATCACACTTTTCTATAAAAAATATCTTAAAAGAGAAGGAGGCGTATAAACGCGGGAAAGTGTGAGAAGAGGAGGAGGAGGAGAGGCCTCGCTTTGTTTTGCCATCTTCTAACAAGTGTAACAAGACGTAGTGAATTCAGGTACCCCACTAGGGCTGGGGTTGGAGGGGGGTGAGGGGTGAGGAAGGGACAACTTTATAGCCTGCATGTGCCAACACTACTCTCCCACCCCACCCCACACCCTCCACCCCAATTCTTAGTGCAACCCAGCCCTCTGCACTCCTCCTCCTCTTTTCACCCTCCGTTTGGTATGTCAGTTGGTTGATTTATTGAGGCCCCCACTTTCCAACACCACCCACAACACAACCCCCAACGCCAATTTAAACATTAGCAGCTGTATTTCCACCAACGATTTTAATGGAACTTGGACAATGACTAAGGTTTTAGTCTATTTACGCATGAACACCCTGGATGTGCAAATTGATATTTGACATAAAATTACAAAATGATTAACTGATTATGAAAATAACGGTAGATCTATTTCAACAACCATAGCCCAGGGAAAGAAGTTCTTTGCGTTTGTAATAAAATATTAACAAGATAAAATCAAAACTGTCTTTAGAGCCTTTACAGCTGCCGTAGCTACCACATCTCAGACATCTGCCATCAATCTGCTGGCCGCCACCTGTCCGGCAGTCCGGCTCCATCCGAACCATCCAGGCACACTCCGAGCCCCTGAATGCTCACAGCCAGAGAAGTGGGTGTCCAAAAGTGTTCATACGAGAA
>BRZM01001963.1:0-29431 GCA_033238685.1 Lates japonicus
CACACACACACACACACACACACACACACACACACACACACATGCATATGGCAGTGAGCTTCCGTGGTAGGTGCTGGCTTAATCATTGAGAGCAATTTGAGGTTCATTATTTTGCCTGAGGACACTCTAAAATGTAGATATCGGGGATCAAACCATCAACTGTGCAATTAGTGGATGACCCACTCTACACTGCCTCCTGAGGCACAGCTGCCCCACTACATGTAATTGAAAACATATCGGTAGTAAGAGTACCAGGTTTGCATGGTGAAAGTAAGGAATTAAACAAATAAAAACAGTACTGCTTCACCCATTCCTCAAGTTCCTAACTCTGTGTCCCTCTACCTCCTTTCTCTCTCTCCCGAGACAGTGTTTACTCGTTCTGAGTTTGCTTTGTCCCCTGTAGTTCTAGTA
The DNA here is from genome assembly GCA_033238685.1 of Lates japonicus. NCBI lineage: Eukaryota > Metazoa > Chordata > Actinopteri > Centropomidae > Lates > Lates japonicus. Next base: position 412 of record BRZM01001963.1, read on the forward strand.
AATAATACATACAGTATCTCACTTCAATCCAAGAGGTACGACTGAGGTATGTGTACATGTGTATATATATGTATGTCTGTATATTATGGTTTGTATTTGAGCCTCTTTGCAAGTTTGCACTCTTGTCTGCGTGCACATGGGTACTTTTCATTGTGTGCGTATGTGGCTGTGGGTGATTGTGTGGTAAGCCTAGGGAAGACTGAAGACTGAATTCTGCTATCAATATTGTACTGCTTTCTCTTTTTCTGAGCTTTGGGATGTGTCGCTGTATTTGTGTGCGGGAGTAAGAGTGTGAGTGTGTGAGGCCTTTACAGCCAGCCTGAAGGGCGCATGAGACGTGCCTGCATCCTGAAACAAAAGCAATATTGTAACGAGAGGATCCTGTCTCGGCCATGATAACAGCTTCAACAATGCCAAACCCTGCGCCCTGATCAGGACAAATGAGCGGGACAGGTTTTCTATAGTTTTGTTTCATTTGTTTAGTTTCTCAGATGATACTGATGACACTCCAAAACAACCTTGAGCTGTGAACAATTCCTCAGGGCATCTTGGGAGAATTTGAAAAGAACTGTGAGCTTTCAAAATATGTTGATTTGGCTTTTCAGATGTTTTTGGATATGAATCTGCACAAGCAGGGTCCACAGGCACAGGAGTGCAAAACTGGGTAAGGACAAGGAAAGTGAAAATATAAACTATTTGGTCTTAAAGTATGACACTGTTCAAATTTGATTCAAAAACACATTTGTATGCTTACAAAGTTCCGCTGAGATAAGCAGACATGCATTAGCATAAGAGACAAAGTCAGTGTGTAGGTTATGTTCTTCATCATGTATTTTATTAGCTATTTTAATTAACTTAAACAACTGTATACACCTTAACAACTAATGATAGTGACTTATCTTTATGAAACGGCAGGTATGCATCAATGCCCAATACTGTATCTCTCTACTGGTAGAACACATTGCTCATCAATGGTGTACTCCATTCAAAATAAGGATAAAACCAGAAAAACACAAACATTTAAGATTGGAAACAACCACTTGAGAATTTATACCAGATCAGTCAATGAATGTTTAGATAATGTAAGTCATCACCTTTCTAAACTAGTAAAACTATACAATGTAGGTATAAAATGTATAATTCTGCAACTGCATGGCCAAGTCACATCGAATTTATATAGCTAATGTCTAGACTATAATTTAGATATTACTTTAGGTGGAAAGTGTTTAAAAATTATGTTTTTAGAAGAGCCACTATTTATTGTTTATAATATAAATTAAATATGATAAAATTAGTTTGTTGTCTGACTCACTAACTTGATTTTTTGATGCTTCCTAGTGGCATTAGAACAGCAGCAAATGAGGAGAGATGGGGCGGCAGCAAGAAATAGAGGCACTTAAAGTACATTACGGCGCCCTCAGCATGAGTCAGACTCCACTGAAAATAACAGATGGTGCAGGTCTAAATGCGTGACTGTATAACTTGACCTGCGCTCAAAAAGCTACAGCATAAGTCCACACCCGTTAAGAATTTTATTGCTAATTGCAGTGAACTGGTTGAGATCGTTAAAAGGTTTAATGGCATGTTGGTTGTACTTGACTCTGATTGCTTTTTTCCTCGCAGTTATCCTCTCTCGTCTTGGGAAATGCATTATTATGACAGCAAAAGGCTTCCTGTAACTGAAGTGATAGTTTGGGAAGAGTGTCTAAACACACTTTAGGCTTTATGTAGTAATAACTGATATGAATAGGGTCAAAAATCGGTCTTAGCAGATATGAAATTTATCGAGTCATGGCCATAGGTTCAAGAGTATTTCAATAACAAAAACAAGAGGTGCTAAAACGCTTAATGTCCTGCTCCAAATCACTGTGAATAAACAATGTTTTATGCAAATGAGGTCAGGCTAATGAATGAAGTAATTACCATACATTCTATTTACAACGTTCTGGTCTTCACATAAAATTTTGAGTATGAATATAGACTCATTCAAAATGATAATGAATTAAAGTGAATTAATGTCTCATTAATATGCACATTACAGAACCATTTTAGAAAAACTTCTTATATTATTTAAAGATGGAATCTGTGGTTTCAGATGTGCATGGAATGTGGGTTGTAGACTGGTGGATTGGTGGATTGACAGCCTATGCCAACATTAGTTGATCCTACTAAAAAAAAAAATCAGCACTTAACATGACAGACGCGAATGCCTCTGAAAAGTGTTGCTTAGACTCATTAAACATGGGTATCTCAATGTGGTTGGGAATCCACTAGATATTAAATGGACGCTTTCACTCATGCATACACATTTTGTTTACATACAAAATTCCTTTAACATACACTTCAAAATTCAAAATTCACTCTGTCTGCTATTGTTACACACACACACACACACACACACACACACACACACACACACAGGGTTTGAGCCGGTTCCAAAGAGGCTGGTGAGGAGGCATCTACAGTGGCAGGCGACTAATTGAAAGTGAAGTGGATCCAAGCTGTTGCAGCGTTGGCCTTCCGCCTACATAACTAAGAGATGACTATCCCCCAGCATTAGCACCAGCCTCAACACACGGACACCAAAACTTTGATGGTGGTAAACTAGCTACATACACATGTATGTATACAATAAATTCAACAAAATGTAGTACAACAACATGCATGAATGCATTCACATTAGCCACCCACATTTCCAACCAGAGACTCAAGCCTCTTTACATGTAAATGACTTTCCTCTAACAGCAACTACACCCATGTCAAACAAATAAATACACTTTTTATGACACATACATGAAATAAATAAATAAAATAATACAGCCACAAGCAGCAATTCTGGAGGCCAAAGACATGAGCACAGGTACACATAGGATCTTGTTAAGTGATTGTAATCACGCTGACATCTTTGCAGCAAGCTGCAACAAAGAAAGACACTGCACTAAGTGAAGGCTAGATCATCTTCAGAGAAAGCAAACTTTATGTGGGTGAAAAGACCAAACTAAATATATATATAGGAAGCACATCATTTAAAGACAAATAATATGTTTTTACAAAACTCAAAATGGCAGCTGAGATTGAGCAACCTGTATTGTTTAGATTAAGTAGAGTATTGCCAAAAAAAAACCCAAAAAAAAAAAAAACAACAACAACAAAAAAAGTAATAGCTACAGGGCAGGATGTGAGATGAACTTTGTGGTGGCACTACAGGGGTATTGTATTGCTGCATTTACCCCAGATGTCTGTCTCAGTTTCTGTATTGATGAACTGAATGGTGTAAAAATTGACCAAATGCTTCTATGGCTGGCCATAGCCGCCAACTACAGAAAAAGAAGAAAAGAGAAGCCCACAGAAAGGCTCGCCAGGAGTTAAAACAGTCCTGATGCCACTCTTAAATGCAGTCTTGTTCTTAACGTCACTATTACAATGACACTCAGAATAATCAATAACAATTACAACAGTGCAAAGTAGTTAATTGTTTTTATGTTGTGCAAACCTTTCTTCTTTGCCTCTGCAGTCTCTTGGCTAGATCTCACACCTTTTCAAATGTTATTTCAATTGACTTGTTGACAGAGCCCACTTCTACAGCCTCTAGGCTACAAATTGCAAACACACACACACACACACACACACGGATCTCAGTCACTTTTGGCGACATTACATAGACTTGCATTCATTTCCTTGATGCGGAGAAGCTGCCCCCAGTTAACTGATCTTTAGTCTGAAATTGAGTCAGAAGTAGCCTGTGACAGACTCTCTCTCTCTCTCTCTCTCTCTCTCTCTCTCTCTCTCTCTCTCTCCGAACTGTGTAGCTCTCATCTCTCCCATCCGTGCAAGTGACAAAACATGATATATAGCGCTGCTGCCAGTTCCATATCACAGCAGTCTGGAATAGCTGCATACATATCACCATCACCCATCTCTCATCCCATCGCCAGACCAAGGACCCACCACAACATTCACTTAAGTCTACAGGCCAGTGGATTTACTGTCTAGGGTTTTGCATTCCCAGACATTTTCATGCAATGATGGGAACAACTGCTGGGGTAAGCTCTGCGCGGTGTGATGCTCATTCACTGGCCAGATTAGAATATCTCACCAACTATTGGATGGATTGTCATGGAAATTTGAGTATAGATATTCATGGTGCCCAGAGGATGGATCCTAATCCTTTGGTGATCCTCTGACGTTACCTCTAGGCACACAACAGGTGTCAAGTTTTACATATAGGTAGTATCTCAACATTTATAGATGGACAGATCCTACAACTATTTCAACAATAAAATGCATTGTTGTTTTGTTGTCACGGCCATTACAAACTTAACCACATGCTCATTATTGTAACCAAGAGCAATAAGATGTCAGGTACTTTGCTCCCGTAGGAGGGCCTTTCGGGCTCAATGGGTGTATCAGAGGGTTGGGACGACAACCTATGCTGGCTGTTTAGGGGTTGTTTGGGCAGCTCTGCTCTCCAGTTCTGGTCAGATTACTGATGCTCTGGGCAGAGCATTAGAGTGAGAAGAGCAGGTTGGACGCCCCACAGTAAGAATGTTTGTGAGAGGAAATGGTAGAGTAACATGTGTCAACAAAATCTCTTGTCTCTTTCAAACCTTTACTGTTAGATAGTATTATAGTGTATTTATTTCAGGCACCTTTTTTGCCATGGCATGTTTGAGTGGATTTTTAGTATATGATGAAAGGGTGTAATACTACTAATGCTTGAATGTAACAGTGAAATCACGGTCATGCTCATTACGGCCACACCGCGGTAAGTAAAATTGACAGATAAAGTAGAATAGGAAAAATGTCAGAGTTGTACTAATTGTAGCAATGACTGTGGTGAAGACAACCATACTGTAGAAACAGACCACTTCCATACTAGTGAGATTACTGGCCGGTGAGTCGGCCAGACCAGCGCTGTTATGTGACTCAGTGATATCTAAAATAACAGATTCCATACACGAACAACACCTACCAGAGGAAAGAAGGGAAAGAGGAGGAGAACAGGGTAGAAAGAGAGGCAGGGGTACAGAGGATGAGTAAGGAGTAATAATTTGAGACGAAATAATTACAGAGATTTAAAAATTGGAAATAGTAAGAAGATGTGGGGTGGGGTGGTGAGATCAGTAGATTGTGATAAGTGATAACAATGAGGAAATATAAATATAAGGCGAAATATATTTCCTTAGAAATTCTTTAAAGAGGTGAAATAGAAGACAGGGTATATTTATAGAAGTGACGCCGTGAAGAAAGGAAAGGTAACAAAACCATACAGGGTTAAGCAAATGGGTGGAGAGAAGGAGAAGTAGAGGTGAAAGGAAATTAAAGAACAGGAAGAGTGATGCTCAAGGTGCTGGAAAACAGGAAACCAAAATTAGGTCATAGAAGATAGATTAAATAGTTAGAATTGAAAGGTGAGATGATGATGAGTAATGAAGAAGAAAGAATGGTGAAAAACAGTCAAAGGTTGAAAGGTTAAATACTTACAAAACAAGGTTACTACTTTACCGCAACAAACTGTGGGAGATCCACTGTAGAGATATGTCCCTCTCATCTGACCTTCAGGCATGCATGTTTATGTTCATTCAATTCTATCAGCCTTACAAAGAACGAAAATACGATTCTAACAGGTTTGTTCACTTTATTTTAGCTCCCTTTACGTACGGCCGTGCTTTCTGGAGTTTATTTTGGATGAATCAAGAAACTTAATTGTGCTTGCTAGATCTAGGATAAATCCAGGCTGTTGTGTTGCTAAGTGGTTTGCATACATGATCATAACATTATGGTACTCGAAAAATAACGCTTCTTCCAGTGATGAAAGTTAATTGGCTTCAACCTGGTGTGGCTAACTTACCTGAACCGGAAGTGAAACAGTACTGCTAAAGTTAACCGGTTAAATTATATAGTAGCTAATACTTAGCTAACGTCAACAACTAATGGTTGCCGACTAAATGTTGTGAGGTGATTTGTGCTTTCTACTTTTTTAGCATATTAACTATTCTTGTTGTATCATGTGTATATATATTTCTTGCCAAACAAGAGATATAACTTCGTCTTCCAATGTTGCTAGTTTGCTATTCTGTCTTCCCCAGTTTCAAATCCCATGGCTCCAGGCTAGGTTCTATAGTATTTTCTAATGACTATCACGTGTTACTCTTAATTCAGCTCATTTTGCTTTACATCTATCAGCAAATACATTTTATGATGAGCACATACTTGGTGAGTTAACAATATAAGCGTTATGTGGAAATCAAGAGTTCCTTTCATTTCCATAACATAGACAACAAATTAGAATCATTCATTTTCATTTAGCTTTGCTTTCATTGATAAGACCTCAGAGGAGACAGAAAAGAAGAGAAGCCCAGAGCAGGCAGGGAAAGAAAGAGAAGTGAACAATGCAGGTTTGATTTGTTTCCCATCGCTCATTATTAGTGCATGAAGAAATTTTTTCAAAGTTAAAATTGGGTTGTCATGGTTGTCAGTGCAGGTTTCGAGAGACAGACTATGGCTTAGCAATAGACACGTTCGATGTGTTCTTAAAGGTAATTAATCTGCAATACCAAAACTGATGTATTACACAGAGGTTGTTCATACGAACTCAGAAGATCAGAGAGGCAGACAGAGAGAGCCTGATAGAATGAGTCATGCTGGTTATATAATGAATTTAATGTTAAAGAATAGAAATACTGTGCTTGTACTGATATTTATTCTATTGTGTTTGAGAAATGACTACATAGTCATAGTATATTATATAATTACGAAAATTACAATTCCCAAATTTTCTGAGGAGGACCTCCACACTCCCTGCACAAATTTATGCTCCCACCACTTTCCAAATCAAAGCTCACCCCAGCGCTGGGTATAAAGATTGTATTATTTTGGTTATAAAAGGATTTTCATTACAATATCTTCTTTTCTCCTTACATTTTTAATAAATGAAGTTTCCAACCAAAAAAGATGACAGTTTGTTTTGTTTTATCCTCATTGGCTTCTTAGCCCTGGATTCTTCTATACCCGCTCTGTTTTTCATAGCATTTTGGTTGCTCTCTATCACTTATTGAGATTTAAAGAGTTAGTTACTGCAATATTCACTGTATTTTATTTATTATCAAAAATCATTGAAAGAACTAAGAAACTAACCCATATGTCTAAATCACAATATATTTTATGATTTCACAGGCTGTCAGTTCTCAGTCTACTTGTTCTTCTGAGCCATTTAATCTTCCCATTTGGGTCATAAAATATACATTGTATTGACTTTGGACAATGTCAGTTTTTGCAAACACAAAGTAAATAGTGAATTTATCAGGGGACCTTGTGGCCGTGGATTTATACACATTAGGTATCACCATTGATTACAGCTGTAGGATGGTGTGTAGGACTAGATCAAATTAAACTACCCAGTATCCATATTCATCAAAATAAGGGAACAAGTTGCTGTTATAACTGTATCAATTATGTAATTATAATAGTTTACAGACAACAATGTAGCTCTAATGGCACAGAGGAATAGTGAGACTGACTTGTATACGATTTTATCATGTTATCCTCCACATATTATATTGTATTGTTGATGACAAAATTTGTGTGAAAGCATCAACCATTTCAGCACATGCTCCAAAACGGCACATTTTAAGGACAAAGCCCTCTAGTGGCCATAGTAATTATGATTGGAGCAAAGGAGGAGTCACATAGGCTGGAGGTCAGGTGGATGCATGGGGTCAACAAATGCTATTTGGATTCTAGCGGTGTTTCCTGGCTTCAATTGTCAGTGTTGTTTCTTTTAACCACTGACCACGGCTGTTCTGTAACATTTACCCAGTGTTTAATAGCCTTAACCATAATGATAGAGCCAAGTTTTTTTAACCTCTTAAACTGTGATCTATCCCTAAATCTAACTGATAATTTTTGTACTAAATGACACACTTTTGCTGTGTACAGCATGAAAGGTTGATTACTTATTTTTTCAGCAAGTGCCTTGTAACAGTTTATCATAGCATAACCTGCCGGTGGACTGTTCTTGGACATACAGTACACATACAATGGGATCAATTCGTGGTATTTCCTCAACTTGCCGGTTGCATGACGATAAAAGAAAAAGTATATCAGAAACACTCATAGGAATGTATTGATTTTGTTTTATTTAGTTTCCTGTATCTCTGACCATGGTCTCGCTCTATTAGCAACTTTTATATTTTTGTATTCCAGTATAAGACAGTAATTACCCATGCAGTGTATTCTCTGCATTTGGGCTCTATTCAGCAACATTGCAGATGCTGATGTTTCCTATCAAATGAGAGAAATCCTTAAATTTTTCTCCTTTGGACCCAAACATTCCTGCAGTTGGTGCAGTTTTAGTTCTAATACACTTGAGGCTGGCCTGTGCGGCAGTGAGCTATCACAGATCCAAACTGTGAGTGGGCGAGTTCAATACTGTTCCAGGGATGTGGCTGCATTGTAGCATTAGAAACTGCACAGAACCGTAATATATTTTTCTATGACTCTTTAACACAAACACGTTAAGTATGTTTGTCTTTTTTGATTTCTTCTGTCCATTCCCTCTGCCACTGTACAAGCTGTACATTCTTATGTATTCTTTCTCCCTGTCTCTCTCCTTTCTGGTTTTGTGGATGATCCTGACACCCGTTACCTCCATCTGCCTGCTGGGCAATGGAACAAACAATCATTGGAGCGGCTTCGGCCTCCATCTCTCAAGTGAACAACGAAACAGAGAGAGAGGGAGGAAAACGTGTTGATACCTGCAGCATGTGTGTGTGTGTGCAGTCCAGTCTTTGTCTATAGGTCAAGGCTCAGTATCAACTAAAAACAGTAGAAATAGCAGTGGGATGTGATAGATGATATGAGAACCATCTGTGGACCCATGCAAGGTAACACAAGGCACAAATTTTGAGCATCATAAAGCAAAATTACAGCCTGGATAGAGAATGATAGGTATTTTTAGTCTGAGGTGCTGATAATCTTTAAGCTCATGTTAAAATGTAGCAGTATTCATCGTAAATGGTGAAACACAATGAGAAAGTTAATGGTTTATTTTGTAGTAATGCTTGGTGTAGCATTTAAACCTTAAAGTCATTGCCCAAACAACTAACTCCTCATCAGGATTTTTTATAACAAATGACATGCCGGTGTCAAATGCAAACCTATATATCAGGTCAGTGGTACTGCAAGAACTAGTAGAAAAAATGCATGAAAATTCTGAATTACTAAGACAAAATAATTTTGACTCAATATCTGATATGACATAATTTTATCAGTTAGTCAAAATTTAGACTTACACTCATCAAACTTGTATCTAATTTTGACATAGTATCACATAATGCCCAGAGATGGGCTTCCATAGAATTTTTCTCCAGGTGCTTTTTTTTTATGGCTTTACACTGAACAAGGTGAACGTGTTTTTTTCATCCATATTTTGCACAAACTGACCCAGTGCAGAGCTATACAACATTAGCTTTACACTACTCTAACTGTGCTCCTCCTTTATCCAACCCAGATATGAGGCTGGTGGAGGCTGAGTCTTCAGTGATGGTCATTTGTTGTTGTTGTTTTCTAACTACTGTGATGTCTTAACATTGCTGTTGTCCTTTTTACAGATTTCAAAATGGAACTTGTTGCACCTTTAAAGCTAGCTTCAAATCCACTGTATTCTAACAGACAGACAGAAATGATCAAATCACCCTTAACAGCACCACTGAATGTAAGCAGTGTCCTGCTCTGCCTCAAGGCTGTCTCTCTCTCCCCCCTTACATCATGATTTTACTTCATATTTGCAAATATAATTTGGATTCGAAGGCCATTAAGAGAGGTCATTCGTTTACAAAAATGAATGGTCTTTATTCTCCTCTAAATCTGGCCTGGACAGACAGTGAGAAAAGGGGAAAAAAGATGAGAAAGAGGTGGCTTTGAGGTAGAAGGAGGATGACATGGTGGAACCGATTCCATCATCTACACCAGCTTACACTTTTCTATCCAGAGTCAACCAACTTTCTATTTTTAGAAATGTCATCACACAGCTTGAGATGAGTGGCAGAACCTGCAGGAAAGTTGCAGACCACAACTCTTATTACAGAAAGTAGGGTGAGGAGGAAAACAGCATGCATCTGGTTGTGCAGTTGCAGCCAATCTCTATACTAAATTTAGAGAGAGCATCTTTCCACAAGACATGCTGGTCTTAAATAAACACTTTACTACAGCATGTTCCCTCCTAACTTGAGTTCTCCCTTGGCTCCCTCTGCTGACTTCACAACCAAGTACCACACATTACTTTAAGTATAGAAGTTAATATTTGGTCTTGGAAATTATAATTTGACAAAACAATGCCAACTCAAGGTCCATTTTTATTAGACTTTTGAAAGGTTTTCAACAGTATCGCATTGTCTTTCATCAGCAGAGGGAGTTTGCACAGCTGTTTTGGACATGGATCTGTTTACATACAAGCTCAGTAGCTGCTGTGATTTTCATCCGTTGCACTTTTTCTTTATGTGAAAACTCAAAAAAAAAAAAGTTAGTAAGTGAGTCTAGAATTTATTAAACTACTATTTCCAAGGTCAAGAATAAATTTTCATGCTTCATTTTAAGCCTGTGGCGATATGAATAAAATCATAACAGCTACTAAACTCACATGGATCCATCTCACTAACAACTGTGCAAACTCCATCCACCAATGAAAACAAACCATGTGATGACTGAAAGTTAAAGGGGGGGAAAAAAGTTTAACTACAACACTTCCACTTCAGTTTTTTAATTAATAATTCAGTCAACAAAAATATGTTTTATGTTGCAGTATACTGACATTTCTTCTCTGTACTCCAGTCCTCTCTACCTATCCTTTCCTTATGAAATTTCAAATGGGATTAAATGGACAAGTGTCGCGAATCAGTCTCTTGTAAAACGTCACTACTCTTTTAACACTTAGTCAGTACCCTCTCGGCTGAGCTTGACATATGGATTGATTAATTATGACTTCATTTGCTGAATTCGTTTAATGACACTTAACATTATCAGACGCCTTAGGCAAGTGACACAAGCAGAGCTGCCATTTCTCAGTTGGTTAAACATCTTCATCATGGTGTGTTGATGGTTTTAGACAGGCAATATCCCAGACAGGCAGTAAGTCATTTTTTGGAGATCATGGCAGACAGATTGTCTGAGTCGTTACAGCAAACTGGAACTGCACTGTGTAATAGAGACACTCCACTTTTGGGCTGTTGCAGTGAATATCAGTGGGATTCCTTCGTAAGACCAAGATGATTCTGACTGAACTGATTCTGTTTTAACCCCGCAGTGGTCTTCATCATACAAAGATATACAGATGCTGTGACTGTCCCTGGAGCAGGTAGTGACGCAGCACTTTGCTCAGGGACACGTCAACAGCGTGGATGCTTGCCGACTGGAGGCCCAAATAGCTTGCACACGTACTGCTGCCTATAAACCACTGAGCAACATTTGTGTCGGGCCTTCTAAATATCCAAATCCTATCATCCAAATTCCGTTTGTCTCATTTGTGCACTAGTTACAGATAAGGTAGATTTTGCTAAACATTCTGCTTGAGGTGTGAGAGGAAGGTTTTGTTTGAATGTTTGTGAAAGAGTATCAGCTGAAAAAACTGAGAGTGATTGGTGTCAAGGAAAAAACTCTCTTTTCTAAGGTTTCCTGAAGATTTACTGAAGGATTTATCTGATAGTATTGAGCTGCACATCTTGTGTGATACATCTCCTCTTAGACTGATGTAAGAGTCAAGTGCACCTGAAATTTAGAGTGGCTTCATATTGCAGTTGTTGATCTTCCATTGTTTATTCATGATATAAATGATCTTCTGGAGACACTCTCGTACTGGAGCCTTGGAATATGAGATCCTTGGGTGTTTTTATGCAGCTAACTGCCGTACTCATACCCACACAAAAGCCAGCTTGAATCAATCCCTTCACCAACAAACCCTGTGTGAAGCCTGCAGTGCTCATTAGATTGTAGGATACAGCAGTAGAGATGCACAGCTGTGCTTTGACAGGCGAGCATATTAAATGAGAGAGGTCTACCTGTGTCTGTGAAACGGCTTTTACACCATCTGTTTCTTGCATCAAGGCTTCAGTTCAGCAGGATCCATATTTACATTAACTCTCATAGTGCATTATTGTCAATCAGTGCAGGGTACTCTTAATAGCTGTGGCTGATAGCTGACTTTGTTAATGACTGTGTAGTGATTTTAAAGGGCTGATTGAATTGATTGATGCACTTTCCACCCCTTAAGTTTTTATTTAGATTTTAGATTCAGTCTTGGCAAATATAGTGAATCTAAAAACTATGGAATACCTTAATACATGTAATATGAATACATTATCTCTGCATTTTGAAAACAAGGATTTTGAAAAAAAAAAAAAAAGTACTGTCAGAAAATGAATCAAACACAAACAGCATCTTTCTCTCCAGCTCTCTCTTTCAAACACACACTTCCTCTCACCTGAACTCTGGCGCAGAGTTGCTCTTCAGCCCATAGAAGCCAGCGGACAAGGTGAGCAGCCAATAGGGCACAAACGCACCGTGTTCACACTCAAGGTATGGTGCCGACCACTTGATCTGGTTTTTGTCCAGAAGGTAATTTCCACTCTTGGAGCCCGATGCCTGTGGAACTCTTCTGTGCAAGTGTGGTCTCTTCCCGTCCCTGAACTCGTTAAACCAGTCGGACTCCGTGCTCCTGCTCCGCAGGTGACGGTGCGCAGAGCTGGACAGGTCCTGCAGCACCACCTCCTTCTTCTCCTCGGTTCTCGTCGCCTGGAGGAAAACGTGGGGCCCCGGTGTCGGCGCGTCCGTGTGGAAGGTCACCACCGCCCTGTGGATTTTGGGGTCCCCCTCGAGGATGCTCTGCACCAGCGCGTGGTACCAGTGGATGTCCCTGCGCAGGGTTTGCTCCCGGGACCTGTTGGCCTGCAGGATCATATTCAGGAAGTTTGTGGCGTGCGCTACGGTGTCCAGGATGCTGTGCAGGGAATAGTGGGAGGCGACGTGCAGGCCGCCCCGCAGGCTGCTCAGCTCGTACCTCCGCGAACAGTTGACCTGCCTCAGCGCCGAGGAGTCCCCGGTGTGCAGGAAAGCGGTCACCACCCTCGGCAGGTCCTCTTCAATTTTGTGCGCCACCACCGTGCGCTCGGTGGAAGGTACCGAGTAATAGGTCGGGTGTTGGGGCGGCTCCCTGTTGATGTTTTGGGTGCTGAAGACTGGTGGGTGCTTGTCGTCTCTGTCATTATCGGACCACTCCACATAACCGTAGTTTGATCCCAAAACCAGCCCTGTTTGCAGGAGCAGCGGGACGACCAGGAGAGCCATGGTTCCTTTTTCACAGGCACAGAGAAGACACCGTGGGCACTTGGCAAAGTGTGGCGATCATAACCAAAGCCACTGTCTTTCCTCCGCTGTTTCACGGGATGAGACACTTTAAGAAACACACACCAAAGAATGCCCTGAATTTCATACCCACGATCGAGCTGGAAACGACAAGGGATTCCCGCTTCTCATCCAGTGCATCGTTTGTCCGCGCCAGAAAGAACAGACTTTCTCTCTCTTCTTCTCCGTTCTCACAACACCACCATCTGATCCAAACAGCTGCCCAGACGCTCTCGAGCCTCCTAACTAGTGAGAAAACAACACTGACTCCTCATCAGTCCGCAGTCCATTCACATGCAGCCACGTTATTATAACCGAGTGCTCGGGGTCTCTTTTTTACTCCTCCTCGGAGAAATCCATGTGAGAGGAGTAGGATGACGAGGAACGGAGCAAATTGTTCCTGAAGTTCCGTCCCTCCCAATAAAACCCTAATAGGCCACTTGAAGTGTCGCCCACCAGTGTGTGTGGTTGTTTCTCACTGCCAGTCTGCCGGAGGTGGGCGGAGCGTGGGACACGACTGGAGCTGTCCGGTGCTGAAAGTAGCGCCCGTAGGAAGAAATACGAGGGTGGAGGTGGTGGTGATGATGAGGAGGCTTCAGTGATGAGGATGGAGGAGCAGCTTGGCAATTAGACTAAATCTAAAAATAGAATAGGATAGAATAGAATAGGATTGTATGAGTGCTGAAGAGAACAAAAAGAGACAAACATATAGAGTATACTGTATGTTGTGTCTTCCCCTCTGCAACTGGGCTCCTCAACAAGATTTTTTTTACTATCACTGTTCTTTAGCACCGATATACCAAGACAAATTCCTTGTATGTGCAAACTTACTTGGCAATAAAGTCTGATTCTGATGCTGCGCACATTATATGGCCAAAAGTGTGTGGACAAGGGGAAATTACTTTTCTATGCGACTACTGAACATGTCATGTTAAAAGCAAAATCCAACCGATACTGGATTTGTTTGGGCCGATACCAATTTTAGGGAGTAAAGAATACATTGGCGGATATATATGTCATAAATATATACATAGGTTAGTAGGTTGTTGGTCCATTTATAGTGGATATGATGGATTTTGCTCTGTATTTTATTGTTGCATGTCACCTGCGCAGGGAGTAGGCTGCAAATGGAAATTAGCAAGCAGCCAAATTTGGTACATCTTTTCTCTTTGTTTGAGATGATCTACGTACTTTATTATATACGTCTTTCTATTACGTATTTCTAAATGACACCAAGCACCTTTTTCTGTATTATGTTCTGTAAAAAAAATACAATAAAATAATCATATTAGCACATAACGGACAACATATTTGTGATACCAGTATATCTGTGATAAGCCAATATCGGCTGATAAAATCGGCTCATCTGTCAGGCTCCATTTTAAAATGGTTTGAAGTTAATTATCTAATTCTAAGCAGCAGACACCGAGATATTTGAACTTTCTCAACTACAGGGGAGACACTAAAAACTTCAAAATTTCCTATAATGCAATTAATTTCTTGTCCAAGCTCCCCACACCTCCAGTTTGTGACTCAGAGTTTCTGATAAAGAATATTTGTGGTCTCCACACATTGCCAAGTAAGTGGATTGCTCTTCTGTAGCCCTTTTCAGACAAACCACTTTATATTTTACCTCTTATTCACCAATTCATAAACCAGTGTCAGCGACGTGACCATGTTCAGTCTCTTGCTCAAGGACACTTTGATTTGTGGACAGGAGGAGTCAGGGGTCAAATCGCCAACCATGCAACTAATGGACAACATCTCTTGAGCTGCAGCTGCTGTGTGGAGTTTATGTGGAGAGCTCCCTCCAGAGAAAACACTGTGCAGCCATGAGCAGTGCTACAGTAACTGTGACAAGTAAACTAACTTGATGTATAAAATCTGTGGAGAGCCCCTTTAATATGCTGCCATAACGGTCTGTTCTGGTTTCAGGCTTTCCACCAGGTTTTTAAACTGGCTGTAGGGATTTGCTCCAATTCAGCCACAAGAGCATTAGTGATATTGGATTCTGATGATGGGTGATAGCACCCAGATGTGCAGACTGGTCAAGATCCTTAACACCAAACTGGGAAAACCATTTCTTTATGAACCTGGAGGTGTTGTCATATTGAAACAGGAGAGGGCTGTCATCCAACCTGATGCTACAAAGTTGAAATCAGGCTGGTGTAGTTTTTGCTATGGCTACATAGGCAACGTTAGCATTAACAGTTGTTTACTTACAAAAAGCTTTGGCTATTCATCTTCTCATGTTGGACTGGGGGCAGATGGGATGTTACGCTGACTCACAATCTCAAGTGGTATTACAAAACAGCATAGTTTGGGGCTAGCTGTTTAGCATGCTGACTTCAGTAGAAGAAAAGGAGTGATAGAAATAGAAGCAAAACAATTGCTGTTGCTTTCCACCACTGGAGACATCTCTTGGCGAGTACAGGAATGAAGTTTGATGCAGAACTCACAAAGGTGGACAAAAGTGAGGGTGGTGGATTCAGTTATGAAGATGGAGGAGCAGCCTTGCAATTAGACTGAATCTAATAGAACAGAATCAAATATACTGTAAATTTCTTCTCACACTGTATGGCCAAAAGTACAGAGACATTTATTTCTGGGAAGATTTTCCATAAGATTTTGGATCCTGGCTGCAGGGATTTGCTCCCATTCAGCCACAAGAGCATTAGTAAGGTCGGCCACTGAAGCTGGGTGATAAGGCCTGGCTCACACTCTGCATTTTAATTCATCCCAAAGATGCTGGACGGGGTCAGTGCCCTGTGGAGACCAGCCAAGTTCTTTAACATCATACTGGGAAATCATTTCTTTATGGACTTGGCTTGAAATAGCAGTGGGCCTTCCCTAAACTGCTGCTACAAAGACTGAGGCACTGTAATGTCTAACATTATATGCTGTAGCACTAAGATTTTCTTTAACTGGAACTAAGACGCACAGTCTAAGAATTAAAAATAACCCCAAAAATATGTGGACAGTGGAGTCCACATACTTTTGGCTGTATATTGAATAAAGTATGTTAAATATGCACATTTAATGTGAACAACAGAAGACAGAGAGACAGTGAGTAAAGAAGTGCTGCTACCTTTCTGTGTTTAGATTGTTTGAGACTGTGTGTGTGTGTGTGTGTGTGTGTGTCCATCTCGGTCTACTCTGACATTCTCCGGCGCTGATCAGGAGTCAGCCCCAGACTGTAAATGGGAGTTGCAGTGTGCATCTTGCCCGGGGTGACTTGCAGGCCGTTGCCATGGTAGTGGAAGGTGACGACCGCAGAGATCTCCCCAATCTGCCAGTGAAGAGGAAGGTAGCATGACCCTGCAGCATCTACTACTAAGCCTGTAGTGTGCACCTCTCAAACACATTTACACATTCACAACAATCAGCCTCATATTTTGACATGTAATGCTGAAAAAGACAGACATTCACAGGCAGATGGATAACCAGTGACAGAACAGACACTGACAAGAAAGTACTTGTAGATCACATAAATCATTATTAACACTTTCATTCATTTTGTACACCCTCCAGGCCCCATCAGAAAAGTGTGAATATGGTGGAGATGATGATTTAGGCAGAGGAAAAGAGAAAGTACAGAGTCGAGAGGGCGCATCAGAGAGAAAGAGACGAGAGACTGTAGGAAGTGACTGCTCCTGCCCCCTCTATTTTATCTTCTTTTACAAGCTGCACTGCCTCCCCTGGCCTGATGAATATTTGATAGTTATTTGCTGCTTCATCTGCATGCTTTACAACTTGGTTTGGTAGGGGCTGCTGTACCAGCCCACGCTCTCTGTTCCCCCAGAGGTTCCTTTAGATTACCTCAGAAGAGAGCAAAGGGAGGAAAAAAGAAAAAAGTCTTATGAGCAAAAGGGTTCCTCTAATACACTGAAGTGTGTATGCAGGGAGCTGCACTTGGACTAAAAGAACTGAAGTTGAAAGTTGCTGTCAGTGGGAAGGTGAAATAAATGATGTTACCCAGAAAAAGTTTACATGTTGTGCTTTTAAGGGGTTGTTTTTAATGAAAATCTATGATCAAATACTAACTTGAGAGGCAGTGGAAAGGCACCAATAACCATCCATTTATAACTATGTGTGAGTGTGTGTTTTTTGCTCTGAATCTTATGAAATGTTCTCTTGAAATGTTCTCCTAATGACATGAAGTCATATGCCTTGATCCATATCACACTTGTATAAGATTAGAATATTAATAGGTATGAATTATGGAGCTCCCTTAACAGATGCAGTTCGCTGTTATAACACCATCTTCTGATATTCAGTAGCAACCACATCTCTCCATCTAATGTGCTAATGTACCTGTAGAAGGTGTTAAGGACGTCAAGCCTGTCAGTGGGAAATATTTTTAGACTTTGGTTGCTGTAAAGATGCTAGAGGTACAGAGAGGATGCTGAAACGTGGTTACTAACTTGTTTGATGATGGGTTTGATCTGGTGATGGAAATAACTACTGGTGTCTCTTCCTTTGACGGCTCACCTTTGACTTGACAATAAGGTATCAGAGAGGAAACAGAATATGATCAAGAGGAAGATGAAGAGGAATGATGAGGAAAATGGGGAAAATATGAAAGATGTAATTTTTTAAATTCTAATTTAGTCTCAGATTTATGGAGGCATAATTGTGGCAATGTGGTGAAAATAACATTTTTTGAGTCATTATAGTGAGAAACTTTTTTGAAATAATAATGTAGTATCTCAATATAATGACTTACTACTTCTAAGTCATTATTTCAAGGGTGTTTCTCATTATTTTGATCTTACTGGCTTTTTTCATCAAATTCACAGACATAGGCTTCCATAGCCAGATCAACTGCAGTTTTCTGAACATGAAAAAGGCTGCTCAACACTGTAACTATGTAAATTACCCAAGGTACAGTCTGCCAAAGGAAGGATGGTTTATCAACTGATGCTGGTTAAAAAAATCAATTTCATCATCTCCAAATATCTGGACCATGTTTAAAATTAATGGTCTGAATGTGTAGTCTATTACTGTAACAGCAGGAGAGACTTAATTAAATCATATTTTAACCCAGTTATATCCTTTTCACGTCATTTATGTTTTGCATAGGTTGGTTACAATTAAAGACCAGATGTTTCCACAAATAAGTGGGTTTGTAGAAGTGTGTGCTGATGACACTATATGTTGGAAGGATGTCTGAAACATATTTTCAGGTGTATTAAAAACTCATGCTGTTAGTACCTTCAATGACATTTGACAGTTATGAGCTCTGTGCCTTAGAAATATGGTGCAGTCCCTACAGGGGGTGACCTGGCAGAGGTATGTGTGAAGCGTGTATTAATTAGTATAAGTATTTGCGGGAGCATGAGCCTCTCTAAAGGTGAGAATAAGCCAGCCTCATCCATGCTTTTCCTTCAGATGTCCCAAGGTCTCTCTCTCTCTCTCCCACACACACACCACATGTAGCCTGTATTTACATGCTCAAAACACTAAAACATCCTTGAAATTATGCTGAAAAAAGGGAGCTATGTGTATGTGTGTGCGCTCGGAAGACCCTTCATGAGTTGTCGTGTACTATACAAGCGATACAAGTGTGAACGAACTGATGTCAATCAATAACACATCCAGAGACGGAGAAGAGAATCTCCTGAAAAAAAGGAGATAGCTAAGAACTATATTCATCACACACAGACACAAACACACACCTGTCACGACTTCTTAATATTTTACACTTTCTTCACCACTCATCTGTTATATTTTTGTTGAATGTCTTTCTTATCAGATCAAATAAAATAAATATTTGTGATGATACTTTTGCCCTCTAAAGAGTTGCTTGTGGGCCTCCCGTCAGCCTATCAGAGAGTTCTTATTAGTTTCTGCAGAGTCATACAGCTACTTAAAAAGCTGCCACATTAACACTGAAAACGGCTAACACCAGTGGTAATCTTACTGATTCCTTTCAGCTGTCCCTCACAATTCATATTAATGGATATCTCCCGATATTACAGTAAAGCGCTATTTGTGCTGAACTAGGAACTGACCTTATGGAAAACAGAAATAAGTCAGTTACATAATGTATTAATATACATTTACCCTGGAGAATGTTCTGATAGGAATCATTCACTCATTGAGGTATTCATCTAATTCAGAATAATTCCGACAGCATGAAGCTGTGCTTAAAAATTAGCAACCCATTTATGAACGACGAGGAAGTGACTGTAGCAGGCTCTTTATATACAGTCTATAGTAGCAGGTAACATTTTGCTCTCAACGACAACTAAGTTAAGAGATTTTCGGGTAGAGCAAGGTGATGTATCTAAAAATTCAAGGGTTGACATACCTTGTACATTTTCAGGTCGTTTTATCATAGCCCAGAACTGGAGGTCTGTCCTGACTGTACAAACAGTTGTTTTAACACGATTGATCAACCGATATTGGTGCAAGTTGCTATTGAAGCTAGTCAGGCTGCAATATTATCTGTTATTTCAAATATTATATGACTGTTAGCCGGTTGAGAAACTGTATGTGTTTAATGCATTCCAGCAAAAGCATAAGACGTTAAAACCAGAAGACAATAGGATGATGAACTTTATTCTCTCATCTCAATCACCAAAATCTGCTACTAACGTTACTCAATTACTCTTTAATCATGTTTATGTTTGTCTTCACTAAAATTGATATGATGTAAGATGGAGTGCTTCCTCAGCAACAAATTTAGCTGCTGAAGAAGCTACATTATTTCACCAAGTAAAGTCTGAATAATGTGTTTCTGTATTTTGGGTGAGATGTGATATTTGGCATCGGGGCTTCCATTAAAATATTTTGTTTAAAGTGATATCCAGGCTCAGATAATGTGCCCATATGGGCGCAGCACTGGCACTCAGAGACATCATCTCTAAGTTGCTGTATGGATTCTCGCAGCAGTCTAGAAGTAATAGATCAGAGACAGCATGATCAGCATCAGTCAGCACTCCTCCTCCAGAAGATGCCTGTACAGACTTCTCAGCCAGCACAGCAGCTTGTGGGGATTCAAACCGTATCTGGAGCTGATATGCAAAGGACTTGGCTCGTTTCAAGAAATGGAGGCCAAACACGCTGCTCAAAATGGTGACAGGCTGAACATACAGCGAAGGGACCAGGTGCTAATGAGATTTCTCAGTTGAGGTGACTTCTCCCTCTTCCTTGAAAATAAAGAGAGGAAGAGTTCCCTTGTCTTTGTACATGGAAAAACTTTAACGTCGCAGTAACTCATCAGGGCGGTGGAAAAGGCAAGGTGTGTCTGACAGGCCGTGAGGACGGAAGACTACCGAAAGCCAAGGAAGACGGAACCTTCCCGAGTCAGGCGAGAGCTCAGCTCTTTGATACCTAATGACTCAGACAAACACCAGAAGCAACAGCAGCAGAGAGAAAAACAAGGACTCAGAAACAGGATATTGCCTCAAAGAGAATAGCCTGTTTGTGGATGTCCGTCTCAAAAGCTAGGCCTGAGTGGACGGGAACGGAGAAGACAAAGTTCAGAAAAGATCGTTAGCACTTGGAAGAGGAAGCCCAGAAGAGAGAAGGGACTGGGTTGGCTCTCTCGGGTATCAGACTTAGAATCTCTCTCCTCATAGTAAAAGACAAAAAGACACAACAGGCGAGGGTAGAGGTGCCCAAGTTTTAGTTTGGATATTAATTTCAGCCAGAGTTGGCAAACAGTTTTGCACTGTGATATTAGCAGTTTTGCATGTATGGCACATGATTGGATTAAATCTCTGGGGTGCTTTCTTTTTCAGCCAACATAATTCTCACTGCAGCAAAAGTAAGAAACAAAAGGAGGCAGAGATCAAGAAACAAGTGTTGAATCTACGTAACGTCTAAGGAGGTTTCTCTTGGTAGCCAAAGAGAGAATTCATTCGGTGGAATGGCTATTCTATGCGACCACAGGAAAGTACATTATTACCGGTTACTGGGGTTAAATGATACAGACATACTCATTTAGCTTCTTATGATTAAATGTAGAAGAACCTGGTGCTACATGCAACTGTTCCTCTCGATCTGTACTGTGTATATGTGTGTAAAGTTCACGCTGGGAAATTCTTCACATGTGTGTTTTCTGTAGGGACAATTGAAGAATTAGCCTAAGAAGTACCACAGGCGTTCATCCCATCTCCTATAAGTTGATGCAAGTATGTTTTTCCAATGTTTGTCCTGCTCTTTCAATTGGCGTATCATGTTTTTTCTCTGTATCTTGTCTATTTTAGTTCATAATACTCGGTAGTCATTCTTTAACGTGTATCTGTAACAGTGGATAACGACCGGGCATCTGATTTAATTAGCTTCAAATATCGCCATCCATCTTGAAAAGTTGGTAAAAGTGCAAGGCATAAGTGGTGATCCATTATGTTTGCAGGATGACACAGAAGGATATATTTTCTGAGATCGGATTGTAGCTTCGCCTTGAACTCTAAATGAGGACATTGTGGTAATTCATAGGTACCACCTCAGGAGACGATTAAGGCCAGCTTCGCTCCTTTCGTCTTTATTGCAAGCTCCATATGACTTTGGCTTTTCTTTTCAGAGCTCTGTTATTATACAACAGGGTCTGTTTTAGCTATTTTACATCGAAACAGGAGGCATATGTGTGGCTTTAATCCATAATTGATGAAAGTTTGTGTGACACATCTAGAGATTTGCCAAAATTGAATACTGACTATGAAAGAGTGCCAGTGAGGTCAAGAGACCCAGAAACGCATCAGACAAACAATGCAGAAGGGTGAACCCGCCCCAATGTGGTAGGATGAACTCGTCAGCAATTTTAATCATACAACTTCAAGTACGCCAAGGAGTAGGAATATAAACAACCAATACGATCATTAATGTGCGAAAATATCAGTACTAACGTAGCATGCTGCAATGTTTGTTACTGTTTTGAGAAGAATGTCGATGCACGGGCGGTGTTCGAGAAAGCAATAGTTCAGCTAATTGGTGTTTGTTTTCACTCTCATCTGATGAAAAAGGATCTAGAGACCTCAGCCCCACGGTCTGAATCTCCCAGACTGCTAGTGGGCTCCTGCTTTCTCTCACTTTACCCTTCGGCTTTTTTAAACTAATCCCAGATTGAAACAGCAATAGTCAATACAGCATTCCTGCCCAATCGTGTCAACAGCAGGGGTATAACATAAATATTCTTATTACACTTGATTGCTAATGTGTGCTGTCATTTGCAGGTATACCCTGTCTTCTAACAAATTTCTTGTAAACTAAACTACTGAAGGACCATCAGTGGTTTCTCTAAAACGATTAAAACTAGATAGAACTGTGTCCACTGGTAATGACGTGGCAATTTGCCAGTGGTTGTTTACAAAAATGACCAAGTGATGAGTAAGCTCTCTAATGTTTCTTACCTGTCTGAAAATGTCATTATTCTCTCTGCTATTATTTACCCGCGTTAATTAGAAACTCTCGTGGTTGTTCGACTCTGGGATGATTAAGGTCAATGATGGAGAAGGAAAGGCAGAGACTCGCGATCTTTGGATGTTCCGACCAGACCGTGAGGGCGGTGTGAATCGCGGATAGTGGTGCCTGGTGGCGAACTGTGTTTCAATTTCCGTCTGTCGGCATCATTGCTCTGCTCAAGGTGAAGCAAATGTTTTGTTTAGAGCGTATTAAATGAAATGAATGTTTCTGCATTGATAATGATTTGCGTTGACGTTTGTTCCTGCTCTGCGACCTGTCGGTGGGGACGTTCTGAGGCCCCTGATGGACCGTCACGAAGTCGCCCCGCTGGGGGCGATCTTCTTCGTTGTTCGCTCACGACCTGGTCTCTGTTTCAACTGCGATCGTGGCCTGACCTCGCGGCCTGAAACGCGCAATTTTCGTCACCGTGATCGATCACTTATTGGCGGCTCGTTCCTGTTGATAATGGCAAAACGAACCTGACGGGCTGGCTGGAGCTCTGAAAGTTAGTGCCAAGACTTCCTGAACAGTGATTACCTCACTGCCTGATGAAACCGCCTCCTGTGTCCCAGGGCTGTTTGACGATCCGTCGAGGTATGTCGTGATATCGCAGACGCTGAGGATGCGCTCGTCTCGTGCTGATGACACAATGCAACCGAGACCGTTGATGCTGGCTGGTGATCGGATGTGAGAATCATTCGCTGGCGGGCGTGCTGGGGCTGTTCCTGACGTTATACGAGACAAACGAGATGGTTATTGCTGCGGAAAACGTGATTTTATCAGGTTGATGACGAACGAAATAACTGACCGCCATCGACTTCGGAGATGAGATGAACGCTGGTGATCGCAGGATGGATACTCGGTGACTCACGGAAGAGCATGATGCGGTGTTTCACGCCACGGTGCTGGGCTGAGAGGTATGGAGTTAGGGACGAAACACGGGTCTTCATGTTACGGTTGCATGAGACGCCAATGGCGCCATGGTGACTGTGTGTGCGCAATGTGATTTTCGCGGCTGGGAACAGACCACTGCGAATGATCTCTTTGGGCAAGCCGGGAGGGTGAACGCGTGCGGTCTCTGCCTCTGTTCTGCACTGTCCGGAGAAAACCAGTAAACTGGCAAATTAATCCGTCGTGCTGTAAACGCGGCGGTGCGCTGCTGGTGGCATCTCAGGCTCAGGTGATTGCAGACCTGCTGTGCAATGTTGCCATCGAGACGGGCGCCAGCGGTCAGCAGTCCTGGGACGGGTGGCTGTGGTCGCTGAACTGTTGCGCTGCTGTTCCTGCTCCGCTGGCCGGCTGGGACATCGGGCATCCAGCAGGCGTCTTCCAGACGCGTCGTCGCTTGTTTTCAGCTGCTGCTGCTGCTGCTAAATGTTCAAGATGGGCAGATGATCAAGAGCTGAGCTCCTCTTCCGGTATTCCGTCTGAACCGTGGTCACTGCTGACGTCGCTCAGCCTGCCCTCCGTCCTGTTGCGAGGGAGGGGCTGCTCAGGTATCGAAGTCGTGCCACTTTCCGCTGTGTTGTATTCAGCCTGTCACTCGGGCTTGACGGCGTGCTGACCGACTGTTGAGCGACAGGTCGCACTCGCGCTCAGATGGCTGAACTGGTGGCTGACGGTGGGGTCTTGGGCTGATCGTTGGGCTGCGCTTCGTCTCGGTCGGTGGCGCTGGAACATGCGGAATCAACAGGATGATGCTCTGGCTAATTCCATGGGGCCTGTTCATTACATTATCGCTTTGGGTGAATATTTTGACGAGGCCCCGATGCTGTTTGATGCATCTCGCTCAGGCATTATCTGGAACCGCTGGTGAAGATGAACGCGGGCTCGGCGGCTGACGTTGCCGTACGCCGTCTTCATCATCGATGATACGGAGTATGGAGAGCATGTTAGGGGTAAACGCGACCGTGGCCGGGTTACGTTTTTAATGATTCGAGGGAACAAAGTCTCTGTACGTATGCCGGCTGGCATCTTGGCAAAGTGACCACCAAACGGCGCAGCCGTTCGTTAGCGGGTGGCTGGTGCGCCGACAACCTCGGCAACCGCCGCGGTGGTGTTGGCGATGAGCAACTGTTCGCCACCTCGTGACCGTATCTTCGGCAACTCAAAAATAGTGTTCGTGTGCGTGGGCTTGTTCATCGGTGTGGCAACTGGTCGTTGGCGATGCTGCTGCCGCCAAAGGGCCGCTGCTGCCTGATCTTCACTCGATCAAATCGTGAAATGGTTCTGCTCGAGCTACGTTTAAGTGCCAAATCAGACCATCTGGATGGTCAGTGAGAGTGGGTGTCAGGGGCTGGGCTATCGAGCAATGTGTGTGTGCGGCGTGCTGCGCTCGCGCAATGTTCTGTCCTGCGGCACGGCACTGTGCCTGGAACCGTTGACGGTGATTGTGAGGGACAACAATGGAACAGCTCTAGTACCAGTCACCGATGTTCTTACGGTACGTGATATTTCGCTGTTTCTGCTGCTCCGTGGTTCTCTTCCTGAATGGGTGAGCCCTGGCGCGGCTGCTGAAACGTCGACCAAATATTTCATTTATTTGACATATGCAATGACATTCAGTTGTGGGCGCATGATGAAGAGACGAGAAGAAATGACCGTGGTGAACAGTATATTTATGTCTGTAATGTGATAAATATAGTTCACTTTTCGGGAGATTTCTCCGGCTCTGTTGGGGTGTTCACTATCTGTTCGGCAGCGTGGTACAAGACAACTCATGAGGTACCAGGCACCGTTCCTCGGTTTCCCCGGAGTTCAGCAGGTGCTGCAGGCCACTCGGACGTCTGGTCGTGACTGGATGATTGTCATTCTCGCAGCCAGAGGCAGTGCCAATTACGGTACTGCTTGTCATGCGCTTTCTGCCTCAGTTCCCTCGAGGATCGCCAGTTGGATGGTGAGCTGGCAGCGGGTTTTGAAACTGCGCCTGGTATGGTTTCGAACATCTGACATGGTGTCATCAGCACCGCTCTGCAGGCCCGCGGTATCAGTGCTGGTGTGACCAGCCTGTGGAACATAAAACGTGGTGCAACGGGTTAAATGTGGTTGGTGGTCTCCTGCTGTGCAGTAATGGGCTTCAGGCCGTGTTACAGGCATAGTCTGAACAGATGAGTGAAGTGTTCCTGGCTCCGGCATCGATGGGCTCGTGGCGAACTGTAATTACGATCAGGCAGCCTTTCATGTTCAGAAAACTTCGAAGTTGATAAATTTCATGATTTGATGATCGAGGCGGATCAGGCAGCAGAACTGCTTGGTGACCGACGTGGTCATTTTCAGGATGCGTGTTCAGGTTCTGTGTTGTTTTGCCGTGCAGTGCTATCGCCGTCTGAGGCAAATTAAGATTCAGGGATTAAATGCTGTTACCATCGTTCCTCTTCGTCTTCATGTGGACTGTTCCTCTCAGTGCCCTTGTGTCGGAGGTCAGAGATGAGCCGTCAGGGGACGCCAGTGGTGTTTCGGTCGCGGATCAAACCGTCGTGAAATTATTGACCGCCGTTTCGACATCTCGGCAGCGCGGTGGTCGGTTCGTCCCGCGACGGAAACGACGTCCTGTTGCAGGTACGTAACCCGATGGACGGTTGTGGTGCTGCTGAGATGTCGGAGATGGTGTTATAACGGCGAACTGCGTGGGGCTCCATAATTCGCCTGGTGGCTGTCTGCTAATGTGATGTGGATAGACGATGAGCGGTGTTCAGGCGTTTTCGCTGTAGTTAAACACTCTATTGATTATGGAGTGGATGGTTGATGATGTGGTGATCATGGGTCTCGTGCTGTTATCAGAGGCACTGGTGTTCGCGCTTCCGCTGACGGCTCGGTGCGGTCAGGTCGCGGCTCACCATGCACTCCGGTGTGATGGACCGCTGTCATGAACTGCACTCGCTCTGAGATGACTAGGGAACCTGGAGGGGCAGGCGTGGGCTGTGCAGCAGTAGCTCAGGTTGTGGCGTGCGGTGAGGCGGCAATGAACATCAAATGCATCGAGCCGGGGAAGGCGTGCGGCGAGATAATGGAGGGGCGGAACGTTTTCGGTCTCGTCGCGCGTGCGCCTCTCGACTCTGTGCACTATTTTCACTCTGCCTGATCGTCATCTCACCATGTTCACTGCTGGGAACCTGAAGGTGCCTGTGAATGAAGTGTTAATGTGATTTGTGTGATCTACAGAGTGCTCTGTCTTTTTCGGCGTGCATGTCAGGCCTGTGAGGGCTGATGAGATGTTTGAGGAGGTGCACTGAGCAGTGACCAGATGCTGCAGGGTCATCTTCTCGCTGACGGATTGGGAGATCACTGCGGTCGTCGCCGCCTGGCGACGACAAATGCCCCAGGCGCCTGCTGTTGGGCCCGGTGCGGGGGGCTGACCTGATCGCGCCACATAAAGGTAGACAGGATGAACACACACCACACGCGGTCAGGCAGTCTGAAACAGCGACACTGCTGCTGCTGGCATCTCTGTCTTCTGTTGTTCACGATGCGTGCATGTGCATGCTGTTCGGTAACACAGCCAAAAGTGGACTCACTGTCACATATTTTGGGGTTGGCCTGATTGTGAACTGACCAGGTCTTCAGTTCAGTTAAAGAAGATCTTGAATGCTGACCTGTTGGACATTCTGATGCCTCAATCTTCTTAACCTGACAGTTTAGGGAAGGACCTGTGACTCAGTAGTCATCGAGACGGTTCACAGTGATGTTAGGCTTGACAGTGAGACATGAACTGCGTCATCGTCACTAGGATGGTCAAATGCGGGTGTCAGTGGGCCTTGTCGCCCGAGCCAGTGACCAAACCGTGAGCTGAGATGGGGAGCAGGTCCTGCGGCCGGGATCAAGATGTGTGATTTCCGGTGGTCTGTGCTGACCGCCAGTGGGGGGTACGTTGGTGATTCTGGGCTACGTGGGTCACGGCCAGACTGCTCCATCGCCTGGCTGAATCACCCTTGCCTGTGGTTCTGCACATCAAGCTCGTTCACTCGCCGGGCGTGCCCGGTGGTGGGAAAGCTGGGCGCAACGTGCTTCTGCTCTGTCACTCTGCCTATTTCACACTGAAGTCGACGTAACAGCGCAACAACCCCAAACTGCTACTGTTTTATAACCGCAACGAGATAATGATCGGCATGTTGTCAATCAACATCGGAAGATGATAATAACTTTATAAATAAACAACTAATGTCTGTTGATGCCATGAAACTACTGCCAGCAGAACCTGGGTCAGCAACATCGGGGCCATGAGAGATGGCTGCAGTTTGATTGAGATCTTGACCGGTCTGCATCTGGGCCCTGTCTCATCGTCAGATCGATAATCATGATAACTGGCTGGTGGGTGATCTGACCGGTTCGCCTGGTGGAGGAAGCAATTCAACTGTTATGCTGTTTCAGCATGGGAAGCTGGGGCCTCGGTGCTGGCGCGCTGGCTGCACAGTGGTGGAGAATATCACGCAGGCTCACGGGCGGCTGCAGCGGGGCCTGATCCGTGAACCGTGATTGTTGTTCCTCCTGGAATCAGTGTGTGACAGGACGGTGTCATCGTGACGGTTTATGGGTGGGCAGGCAAAACTCTCAAAGTGGCGTGCGAAGAACCGGAAAGAACAATCGCTGCCCGGCGATATTGAGACCACAGCTGTTTGTCAACTCAGTCTGAAACTGAGTGTGGGCTGGACAGAAGAATGCTCTGAAAATTTTTGAAGTTTAGTGTCTTGTGGTGATTCAAGTATCTCGACGTCGCTGCCCAAAGTGAATGGTCTTTCAGACTCCATTTTAAAATGAGACCCGACAGGCTGAGGCCCGTTTATCGGCCGATGGCCTCACAGGCGCCATACTGGTGTCTGTGACCGTCCGAGACCATATGTGTTGACACGCAGACATAATACGAAAGGCAACAGTATCGTTTCAATACGTAATGAAAGACGTATGTAGTAATCTGGAATCAGCTATCGAAACGAAGAAAGATGACCTTGACAACTGCTGTTTCCGTTTGCCTTCGTCTGACAATAAAATACCAGGCAAAAATCCGTCGTATCACATATAAATGGACCAACTGTATGTATTGTGGCATGCTGCCTCACAAAGTGACATCGGCTGAAATGGCTCCGGTATCATTGAATTGCGCAACTGTGTTTGTGTTCGGCAGTCGCATGGGCATTTCCCCGCAATCACTGATATGTGCTGTCGAATCAATTTTTTAATAAAACTACCTCTATGCTCTTTCGCACGCGCGCGCCTGCGT
>BRZM01001963.1:29777-46290 GCA_033238685.1 Lates japonicus
CCTCTGAGCAGGCCCACATGCACACATTAACATGTTTATTAACCACAGCTGAGATTATCATAAATAGGGTCCTACCACCCAGGGTTTGAACCAGAGGCTACAGGCCAGGCACTGTTGACACAACTGGAACTGCAAACACTGCAAATAAGGGGTTGGACTATTAGTGCCAACTTTTTTTTTAATTGTATCTAAAAATGACCCAAATGTCGAAAATTGCTAATGTTCAAATTTCAGTGGGATTTCTCTGATTCTCACGGCTGCTTAAAGTGACAGACCCATCTGAGAAATTACACGCTTCCTTAACCCATGAAAGTCTTCTGTGTGTCAGATCCTATTGATGCTATCATCATAGTGAGGACACTGCGGGTGTAGATAATTTCATTCCATTTAGCATATTTGCATAATGAATAACTCAGTTGTTCCACACACAGGATCCCAAGTTGCTTGCATAATTTATGATCCAAAGGCTTTACAGGGCTCTATGTTCAGTCTCTACCTGATGGGCCAACATCATGTTCAAATTAGCTCCTTTATGTTTCACTAGGTGCAAACAATAGGGAATTCCTTAATGGGTACAGTTTGAAGTATGAAGGAAAATAGACAGTCTTTCTCCCACAAACTCCAACACAAGCTAAGAATGCTAAAAGTTATACTGTGGTAAATGAGAAAGAGTGAAGCATTGTAGTTGTAGTCTTATTTATTGTGACATGACTGCTCTGTCTTTAGTGTTCATCCATTATGTTAGAGAGCTTATAATAGTTCTACCTGACAAGCTTTCAAGCTTCAGAAATTGGATTACATTTACATTTCTTGTGGCTGAAAAATTCACAGAGGGTCTGAATTATAAATATAGATACAAGTAGATAAACTAAAGTCTTTCTCAAGGCAGCAACACTTTACGGTCATTTAATAGCCTATAACCCAAAAGACACAAATTGAGTTAAATAATATTAATATATTAATATTTTTAGATTGATGTTATTACAACTGAGTAAGACAACCCTTTTCTGTGGTGCTGGACAGAACTCAAAAAGTCCTCCAATGATAAAGGGATTAGTTTGTGAGCAGCCTGATCATTAAACAAAATGACCCCTAAAAGAACAGCCTATATGACATATGAGTGAAATCATCTTGTGGTTAACCCAGCAAAAATAAATAATGAGCGGCATCCCCTGCTTTTCTTTAATTTTCTTTGATTTGATTTCGAAAAAAAAGACCTTCGAATCTTTGACTCCTGGTGTGTGAAGTTTGAAAATAAGATCCATCTGATCCTCGAACCTGAGAGCCTTGGACCCTGCAGTTTTAGTTTGACGTGAGGATATCTTTAAGAGTGGGCTCTGTCTATCTGGCCTGGGAGGGAAGAGGTTGATGCTACCAGCAGTTGCAGGGCTGAACCCTACACAATGTGGCATCCGTATTGAGGTTGGGGTGATGGCATTTGGCTTCTTCTGTTTTGACCGTTTTTCCTTCATCAGCAGAGTGGATTCTTGTTTTAGTGGTAAAGGCAAGAGTCCCAGATTGTTACGCCCATCCAAAACAACAGACAAGTTACCTTTGCACGATTGTTTTGAGGTGGTGCAGTTCGCATCCCTTACTGGTGTTTTCCTTGGTATCTCTTTGGGAGTGGTGCATTGCGGTTCAATGCGAGCGATGCATCTCCTATGTTTGTGGAGGTTTGACTGCTGAAAGCCTCAACACAAGTATATTTGGTGTTGAGAAACCAATTACTTCAAGTGTATAAAGGTGATGCAGTGTGTGGGGCCTAAGCAGAAGCGGTAAGTTCTTTGCGCTGCACGCTGCCTTTTCTGTTGAGTTAAGGTTTGTATCCATGAGGGTGACAGCCTCAGGGTGGTGTGCAGGTTCCATGACCATAAGCACAATAAGTCTGTTCTAATGACTCCAGGTCCCTTTTAAAGCTCTTTAACATTTAAACCACACAGTACTTATGTGTGTGTGTTCTGTGTCCACAGAG
The DNA here is from genome assembly GCA_033238685.1 of Lates japonicus. NCBI lineage: Eukaryota > Metazoa > Chordata > Actinopteri > Centropomidae > Lates > Lates japonicus. Next base: position 31,750 of record BRZM01001963.1, read on the forward strand.
ATGAGTGGAAATAATGAGGACTACCTCTTACTCAAAGGGCACAGGGTGATAAATGTTAAGCTGTGATACAGATTTGTGGGGACAGAGTATATAAAAAGGCAGCAGTAGCTCATCAAACCCCGAGCCTGTCTTGCTATTCAGATTATGATTACTATGCCTTACTGTACACGGTCACTATCTCAACGGCTGCTATTAAACAAGTTATTCAAAAATAGTGCATGGTCCTGCGATTGCGCCCGCAGTCTTCTCTCTCTGACTCCCACTGCTCTGCACTGATATTGTTCATCTCCACTCTAAACACTGTCATGAGTTTGTTTTGCTGGCTCCAAAGTCAATTACCATTTCTTCTTTTGTTAATATTTTGTTCAAGTAAATTACTCTTATAGCACAAGGAACTCATCAGCTGCCTCTGTACTACTTCTCCTCGCCCTCCTGAATTAAGCACACTGTTACTCATCTGCAGATTTTATTGTGATTGTGACAGTGTTTCCTAGAAGACCCCATAGGAATAAGAAAGAGACACAGAGCATTCATTCTAACATTCTACACCCACTTGTCAAAGAAAGAATTAAGCTACTTTATTGTCATAGTGAAGTGTCAATTGTTCCTATGATATACAGTCTGATGGTACTGGCTGTTGTAATGTCAATAGCAACAGATATTGCGATGTAAAGATGGAAAGAGGATTTGAAGAAGTTGCCCCCATAGTCACATAGAAGAGTTCAGGAGAACTGATGCTGTAGATGCTTGGTTTGTTTAAAGGCTAAAGCTGGCAGTAATGTATAATTTAGTTACTGTCAGCAGATCCCATGAAAAGATCCAAACCAACAATATGTTAGTCTGTTTTTCAATACTCTCTGACCTTCCTATCCTGTCTGTGGCTCTAAGTTCTAAGCTCTTTATTTCCTACTCAGGATTCAAATATTAAAAATGACTCACAAGTATATTGTGCATATATAGCTGACTAAAACAGCTGCTTGCTGTAGTTTCTATCAAATGTTACTAAAACAGCAGAAATTAGTGCATTTGTTCGGGACTATTTTCAGCAGCAGATGAATCCACATTAGATGTTCTTGTGAATATTCCTGGCAGCATAACAGTGTATGTGGGACTGACTCAAAATAAATTACAATGTGTGTGTTTGTGGTAATGAAGGAACATGTCACCCAGTGCAATGGTTTGGCTCACTGATGTGTTTTCAATAGTTTCTAACAACACTGAGGCTCAGTGACAGGGATACATCAGGCTTTTTATGCACACAAGAGTTGGTTGTAGCAGACATTCAGTCTTGGTTTGACTCTGCACATGGGATTTGCTGACATTAAGAAAAATAAAGAGTATTGCTATACTTAACATTTAACTGGTGTTCAGGTACTGTAAAAGGCATTCTTAATGGTATTTAGAGTGTAAGTACTGACAAATCAACACAGCTCCTCTGCCTCTCTCAGCTTAATGATCTTTCAAACTGCCTTAACCTTCTCCTCTGTCACCAGAATTGGTTCACTACAGTCTGACTGCAGCCTATCAAGATTGCATTCAACAGAGAGGTCACACTGGAAAAAAAGTCTCCATCCCTAAATAAGACATTTTGGTTGTTAACTCTTTAAATCTCACCTTTTTATAGCAGACAAAATATTTCTTCTCATGGTAACACAAATAAACTTTTTTCATAAGTCTACATTTAAAAAATAAACAGAAATAACAACAAAGAGCAGGGAATACATGACTGGTAAACTCAGCTGGCAGACTTTATGTCATACCTGCTGCTTAATTACTTGGTTACTATTGTAATTCTTAGGCAGGCACCTGTGTCACTACCAAGTTTTAGACAAATGCAGGCACTTGATTCAGGCAGGCCTCATGGACGTCAGAGAGCTTTGTTCCTGTCCTTGTGGTAGGGTGATGAGGGGGAGAGCATCAGCTCTCACTGCTGTCTTGAACAGGTAGAAGAAAAAAGAAAGAGAAGAAGGAGCATCAGGATTTTGTTGGCCTGGTGACATCATGGGTCCTAGGCCATACAGTGAACAATGGTAACTGAAGTTGGTGTGAAAAGGTGATGGACCCTGGGAGACTGAGTTCAATGGTTCTCCTTTGTCTGTGACACAAAATGAGCCATTTAGTGTCATCCTTCATTTTGAGTGGGCTGAGGCCCTACAATGATATGGTAAATTCAGTACAATATACTGTTCATTTCCACAGCTTTAAGCCAGAGTCATGTCATACTCATCACTCAGCTGAGAACAAGTTCTCTTTTTAACATGAAATATTGTTTTCATTCACTAATTATTTCCAATAGTTTCCATTGTTCCATTTTTCAGTCGTCATTAAAAGCCTTTCAGTAGCTCTCTCTCTAATATACACCTGTCTGAGATAAAGGCCTGTTTTTCCTCTACAGTTGCGGTGAATAAAGCCACTCTTTGAGAACTCTCAGTAGTGTCAGTTAAAATTCATCTCTCCATCCATCATTGTCTGGTTGTGACCCTCTGGTTGTCCCCCTCTTCTCTGGTATCTGGTCACACTTTAATGACCCCTTCTTGGTCTCAGTCTTAGTTTGGTTTTGGCTCAGCAGTTCCAAATACAAGCCTAATACGAGCTGTCATGATTGCATCATTGCATATCAGTTACTTCACCTTGTTTCAGTGGTGTGTTATTACCATGACACAACAAATCCTTACTTTGCCAAAGCAAAAATGGAGAGAATTAATCACATTTACTATATAGTGACATGCACACCTCTGTGTGTGTAATTTGTTTAGCATCCTTTTGTTGTAATTTATCCAATAATAGTTTGTAACTAGAGATGAACAGATTGATGTTCACATTTCTCTCCCACTCCCAAGTCCCCCTTCCCTCCTGTCTTCTTTATCATTATCTATACCTCATTTATCCTCAGCTCTCTCCCACTCTTTATTTCTCTACCCCTATCTCTCTCCAGCAGCTGTCAGAGTTATTTGTCTCCTTTGAGGAGAAGCCTCAGGGTACAGCCTCCTTAGCCCAGGTCCACAAGGCAGTGCTTCATGATGGAAGGACAGTGGCTGTCAAGGTCCAACACCCCAAAGTCCAGAAACAAAGCTCCAAGGACATAGTAGTGATGGAGGTGAGTATATGTCTGTTAAACTACCTTGAAATAAGTGAAGAACTGTTTCTGTGGCTCAGAGGTTTCAGACACAGACTTGTGACATACTGACCTCAAATATGCACCAGTGAAACATGTTATTCTCTCTCTGTCAGCGGCCTAACACACAACTTGCGTAAGAAAAGTGTAAGAAAAGAAAACTGAATACACTGAAGTTATGTATAGATGTCTTAATGAGTTGAGATGTTCAAAGTTAAGTATAATTTCACATTAATAGAACGGTCAACAAAACATACTTCACCTTAACACACTGTCTAAACAGGAGGCACAGTGTGAGCAGCAAGTTGGCAAAGCAGTAGCGGCAGCTTCAGTGCAGTGTTTAGTTTAGTTTAATAGCGAGAGAAGAACATAGCATAACACGGGTTCCATATAAGATGTAGGGTGATGCCAGTAATACAGCAGTAGTAATGATAGTACTGATAATTAAAGTATTAACTGCTAACATAGCACTACAACTAATAGCAGTTCAGGTAATTTCTAATTATAGCAGCAGGTGTTGAGTGGAGTTGTAGGAGCAGCAGGTGACTTGTCATCACAGATCAGACTCTACAGCTCCAGAGGCAGAAATACCTGCAGAACGAGACAGAAGAGGAGAGAGAGACGGAAGAGCACAATACTACAGGAAAGGGAAGATATTGAGTTAGTAACATGTAACATGGGATATGAATCCATATTGAGTAGAGAGAGAGGGAGAGAGAGAAGCTCAGTGCATCATGGGAGATCTAGGCAGTCTAGGCCTATAGCAGCATAACTAAGGGATGGTTCAAGCCTGAGCCAACCCTAACTATAAGCTTTATCAAAGAGGAAAGTTTTAAGCCGACTCTTAAAGGTACAGAGGGTGTCTGCCTCCCAATTAAGACATTTCACAAGACGAGACATGGAACTTGATGGCAAGTTACTTATTAGCAAGAAAGAAACAATAAATGAATACAGACTTAAATCATGTATTAGCACATCAATCGCAAATCTTAAACAAACTAACAGTGATCAGTTGGTCAGATAAAAGAAAAAAGTGTTTCTACCACTATTAATGAAGGAGTAGCAATACAGAATGTGAGGAATAATCATTTCATTCAGTTGATTGTGAAAAACATTATGTCTCATTGCGTGGATGACACTGAAATGTGGTCACTGGATGGCAGACGGCAGTGGATCCATGACAGATATTTGAACTGTTTCCTCAAGTTATTATTACTGCATAATCTTAATTTAGGAAGATCGTAGGAATCTCCCATTTTCACTGAGTTACCTTTGAGTTTCTCATACATCTCCTTTGATGTGTTAATGACTGTTTTGGCAATAATTTTTAGTGACCTCACTTTTACCCTAATGCAGTCTCTGGCGCATGTCTGTTTACCTCTCCCAGACTTTATAAAGTAGCCTGATCACAAATGCCAGGCTTGATGTCCCTGCAGCTGGTTTGAGTATTTCTGAAATTGCTGATCTCCTCTTATATACGACAGCTTCTGGAGTTTAGTCAGAGTGGTGAAAAAAAAAAAACATCCAGTGAGGAGCAGTTGTGCGGATGGAAAGGCCTTGTTGATGAAAGAAGTCAGAGGACAATGGCCAGACTGGCAGGAAAAGAAAGAAAGGCAACAGTAACTCAGAGAGTCACTTAATACAAATGTGGCGAGCAAAAAAAGCATCTCAGAATGCACAACATGTCCAACCTTGAGGCGGATGGGCTACAGCAGAAGACCATGTCAGGTTTCACTCCTGTCAGCCAAGAACAGAAATTTCTGCCAAAGCATGCAGATGGTAGGTCTTTGTTGCTGGGGCACGTACTGCTTGTGATTACTTGTGACAGAAATGCACTCATCAGCGTCAGAAAAAGGAAGCACAGGGATTGCATTAAGCGCAGACCTTGGATCATTTATTCCCTCTGTGTCCTCTGATCAGCCAGGTAGAGCAGCCTGACCAAATGTTAACACAAGTGTTGCAAAAGAGAGGGAAGAGAGCCCACCTCTGGCTGATGTTCGGTTGCAGGAAAGTAAAATGGATAGATTAAGACTTGGGCTCTCTCAGCAATGGGAAATCAGAGCATGTTGGTTGTGCCCATATCTCTGCAGAGATCCGTCCCCATCACAACATCCTGGATTGAGCTATTGCACTTGATAGATGGACCGTGTTCCACGCTATCAGAGCACAGGACTATGGTGGGATTAGGGGAGAGAGACCCTGTGTTTACATCAGTTATCCTTGGTGGCCAAAACATCCAAGCTGGATGAACAGTGTTTACCAGATGCTGGGTTTTTGATATTGGCTGTCAACTACAGTGTCTGCGTGGAGGATTCACCAATGTGTTTGTTGCTGCTGTACATTCCTCCAGATGCAAACTCAAAAAATGCACTGTTTTTTTGTGAGTATTGTGGTGGATTACATCTGTAATTTTGTTGTCCAATCTTGTGTTGTATGATAATAATAAAACTGATCTTGAATCTTGAATTTCTTGGACCCAACCTCTCTTGTGTCAACAATCCAGGCTGTTGTTGGTGGTGGTGTAATGATGTATGGAATGTTTTCTTGGCACACTTTGGGTCTCGTAACACCCATCAGTCATAGTTAGAATGCCACAGGCTATCTGAGAATTATTGCTGACCATGGGCATCCCTTTTACACAATTTACCCATCATCTAATGACTTCTTCCAGTTTGGTAATGCTGCATGTCACAAAGCAAGAGTTATCTCAGACTGGTTTGTGAATCCAGTAGAAAACCTTTGGTTGTGGTAGAAGGGGAGATTGTCAGCATCAGTGTGCAGCTGATACATTTGCAGAAATAACATGATGCATGGACCAGAATTTCAAAGGTATGGTTTTCTTGTGTAATCCATGCCACAAAGAACTGAGGCTGTTCTAAGAGCAAAGAGGGGGACCTACCCAGTATGATCATGGTGTTCTTAGTAAAGTGCTTGCTGAGTGTGCATGTACATGCCTGTCCTGATTCTGATATTTTGTAATTTGAAGGTATTGCTGAGGGCAGTCCATTGGCTCTTCCCAGACTTTGCCTTCATGTGGTTGGTGGAAGAGGCCAAGAAGAACATGCCGCTGGAGCTGGATTTCCTCAATGAGGGACACAATGCAGAGAAGGTGGCCAACATGCTGGCCCACTACCCCTTCCTCAAGGTACACACATGAGTACACATGTTAAAATTAGACCTTTTTTCTGCCAGGCTTCCTTTTATAACAACAGGTCTATAGTGTTCACAATAGGATTTTATTTTTTACCCTGTTGGCCCCATATGTGCACACATACTAGTAAAGAGCTGGTAATAATGTGAGACAGTATGTTATAACTTAAGGCCCAAGTATTTAAAATTGTACTCAATACAGTTAATAGAGGTCAGACTTTTTGACTGTGTATGACAGGTTCCTCTGTACTGCCTGTCAGCTCTTCCTGAATTTTAACAGAGCAGGGTTAGCAGAACACCACAAATCATATTTCCTTTACTAGACAGAGGTGGACTTTATGTCCATTATCATTTAATTTCCTTGTGTGCTTTTTCTTAATACGTCTGTTTGAGAATTTTATTAGCTCTGGTGAATGTGAATTAGACTTCTTTTTCCAGCTGTCTTTCTTTGTTCAGTGTTCAATTCAAGAGAGCGAAAACTTCTTTAGTTTTGTCTTCTTTTCTGTAATTTGCTTCTTTTTAATTCAGCATTTTTTTAAGTTTTATTTTTCTATAAGTAGGTATGTGATGGAGACATACAACTTGGCCGAATGAAAGACAGGTTTGTTCAAATGCCTTTCAATACATACAGTTGGCCTGAGTGGAGTTTAAAATGAAAATAATAATGAAAAATCCTATTTCCAAGGCTTGACAGGCCTCAGCTCCTGCTCAGTATGTGACAAAAACAAACATTTTCTTTTACCATCTTTTTTAGGATTTAATGATCTTAGATTTTCTTGTGTCTTTGTTCTTTTTGATCAGTTAGCCATAGTTTTAGTAAGTTTCATATGGCATATGAAGTCATGAGCTAACTGAACAAATCTAACTAATTCATTGTGTGACGAATACTAATGACTTATTCTGCAGAGTTACTCATCTTGAATAAGCATGTTTATATGTAAGGCCAAATCAGATCATAAGTCTTCAACCAATTTAAAGATGCTGTGATTAATGGAAATGTGATCTTAAATACAATGGCTTCAATAAGCCAAGTGATTTCACTGCCATGATAGTTACTGTATGTCCTATTGATGCAGACACAATGAACAACAGTACCCTGCAACCATAAAAAACGACCAAATTCAGAGCTAAGTATGGAAAAGCCATACAGAAAGAAAATTTAGAATGCATGATAAATCTAAATGTGAATGCTTTGGCCCCTCCTCCTTGCTTTAGTCTTTCTAGTCATCATTCCCTTGTTCTGTCACCTTTTGTCATCCATTACACACCACCCTGTCCACACACACACACACACACACACACACACACACACACACACACACACACACAGATGTTGATCTCAGTCACTTTTGGTGATATTACATAGACGTGCATTAATTTCCTGGATGGAGACTTACCCTAACCTTAATCAACAAAACTAAATGCCTAACCCTAACCTTTACCCTAACCCACCACTATTTCTTTTTTATTCTGAGAGTGGATAAAAGCTAATCACTGTTTGAAGCCGTCTTGAACAGAGGTGAGGTGAGGGGAAGGACTCTGTCTTTATCTGACAGGCCCCTCTACAGTATACAGAAACACAGATTCAAAGTACTTTCGTAGTGAGAAATCACTGCCAGGTCCAACTGGTCTGGGTGGCTGATAATCAGTCAGTGATTTATCATGGAGCCAGAGCAGTTGTGTGTGAGTGTTTTTCTTACATAAAAAAAAAAAGTATTTTGAAGTGAAGGGGAATGAAATCTAGTGGAAAAAGTGATGGACACCCGTCACAGCCAAAAATGTAATGAAAAGAAATCTAAAATGTATATTAAAAAAAAAAAGCTAAATTTTGGTCCTCTTCCTTTGTCCCTTTCTCTCCTCAGGTTCCAACGATCTACTGGGATCTATCCACAAAGAGGATCCTGACTATGGAGTTTGCTGAGGGGGGGCAGGTCAACGACAGAGAGTACATGAAGAAACATGGCATCAATGTCAATGAGGTACTTCCTGCTGCTCTCCCTGCTCNCCTACAATAATCTGGACTCAGGGTCTAAAAAAGTATGCATAAAAAAATAAAGGAAAAATGAGCAGGAAGATTAATAAACACTGATATATTCACTCATGTTTTTAAAATTATCCTAATGATCTGATCTACACCCCTGTCCAGAATGAATGAATGAATAAAATATAATTGTGGTGGACACAAACAGCTTCATTAGAACATATAGAAATATGTTTATATATTTTCGCTCTTTCACGTGTTAAATGTTCAGAAATCACATGTTCTCAGAAATTCACCATAAAAACTGTTTTCATGTGTGAAATGTTTTTGTTTTTTCCCCCAGATGAGACAAACATGTGACTTCTGTTTGTTTCACATGTGATAAATTCACTTAAACTACAAACTGGTTTTTCACTGTGACGACAGAGTAAATATGAATATTTGGATTATTTCAGACCTGAGTTTATATTGAATATTTATCAGAAATCACAGCTTCTTTTTTTAAATACCTCTTTATTAACAATCAAACAACACAATAAAAATAAATTATACAGACAAATAATAACATTATAATGTCATACATTAATAATATCATATACATTTGTTTTGCTTTAAATGAATCAGTGTAAAAATAGAATTTATACAAAGTCTGAAAGGTTTAAAGAAGAAATAATTTATATATTTTAAACAATATAAACAACATAAAAACTTTTCAGTCAAATAACACATGACACATTTCACGTGTAGAAAAGTCACGTGACCTCTGATCACCTGATTTCACATATTTAACAGGAAAAATCTGAAACTTCATGTTTTTGTGCTTTTATTGTGAAACAGGTTCCAACTTTTGTTTTGAAAAGTTCCATAAACATCCTGATCTTTACCCACCCCCCAGGTTTTACTGTCACATCATCTCATCCATCACAGGTCTGTGGTTCAGGTCTGAGTCCAGGTCCAGGTCCAGGTCCAGGTTCAGTTCATGTGAAAACTGTGAGACTGTATCCAGCTGTTATCTTCATTATCAATACATCGGACAGGTCATATTCCATCATATTTATATGTATTTTATGATATTTTCTTTGATAATCGATCGATTGATCAGAGTATAAAATGTCTCTTTTTTCCCTGAAGCTTCATTTTGTCTGAAAAACAGAAACGTAAAGATGTTGCGTTCACTGTCAAAAAAAATTATTCAACTGAATTTTGGATATTTTTTGGTTTAAATTTTTTTCCTAATGTTTCATTAATTCTCTGTTAATGACCACATCAATTGATCAGTTCAGCTCTGGAGTGACTGGAGTGAAGATGAAACTGTTATGTACAGTGGGGGGGTGAAGTCATGACATGTAGACTCAGGTTTCCTCCTAATCCTCATAATATCAGTGGAAACTGACGAATGGGCTCCGTAATGGGTCCTGGTCTACATGCTGTAATGCTGATGGAGATGAGGAGGAGGTGGGGGAGGTGGGGGAGGGGAGGGGAGGGGAGGGGGAGGACCTGCGTGTGTCTCCATGCAGCCTCCGGAGCGCAGGGCGGGGCGACGCCGCGCAGCAGCAGCAGCAGCTTCATCTCCGCGGACCGACACCGACCTCCTGCTCGTCTCCAGGCCGCGGCATGGACCCCAGAGCCCGGCCTGTTTCCTCTCACTCACAGCGGGTCCGGTTCGAGCTGCGGTCCATTTGGAAGGTGCTGCTGATGGAAACGGTGCTGATGGTGATGAAGGCGGCGGCGGTGTGCAGTTAGAGCGGCGGAGCGGAAACAGAGCGCAGACGGAGCCGTGCGCTGAGCGGGAGCATCGCGCTCCGATGCAGCAGAAAAATCGCCATTGTTTGGATGCGCAGCAGACTGGGAGGAAAAACCCGGAGCCTACCGAGACCGTTTGACCGACAGACGCCATGCTGCCCCCGCTGCTTCTTACGCTGTGTCTGCACTGCTTCATCCAGGTAAGGAGCCGTTTTTTTCGGGTAAAAGCGGAGTTTGGAGCCGCTGCTGCCGCCGCACATCTCCTCCAGACAGCGGCGTCTGAGCCGCTTTGTGTGCGGGAAACAGAGCCGATAGGATCGATTCTGATAGATCCGGAGGCGGTGATGGAGGTGTTGGTGGAGGTGAGGGTGTGTGTGGGTGGATGTGTCGGTGGTGGAGCGGGACACGGAGCGGTTGTGGCAGCGCAGGTCGGCGGTGAGGCAGCGAGCAGCTCGTTTTGTCCTGAGGAAAGTGGGTCAGTCGGCTGCAGCCTCAGTGATTCCCTGCATGTCTGTCAGCATCACTGAGCATCACACACACACACACACACACACACACACTGAGCTGCTGCTCTGTCTCAACATGACTTCATGAGTCTGATTTACCTGCTCAGGTGTGACGGTCTGAATCACTGGCTCTGGTCCTGTGTGTAGTTTGTTTTAAAGCACACAGACTCACACAGACTCTGAGGCTCAGTGTTCACTGGGTTCATGGAGAATTCTTTGATTATTTACACGTTTGTTTGTTTAAAAACTGAAATGATAAAACTCCAGTTTCTCATATTTTTTACTGGAGCTGCAGTGATCAATTATATAACATAATAAAAATAAGCTTTATGATACTCAAATGTATAAGAATCATTTTTAAGCAATGAGGAGAAGCGTATTCAATACTCTAAATCAGTGTTTTGGACCTGGGTCTTATTCTCCATGTTTTGGTGTAAATGATTGGAAAAGTAATCAGATGCGTTACTGAAGTAAAAGTACCACCTGATAACTGGTTACACTAACAGATGGAGGCAGTGGTATTCAGCGGCTCAGTGAAAATCCCTAGTATTTTTGTCAGTGGAGTCTGGTGCTGATGCTATAAGAGATATTTATTTAGTTAATACAAAAGGTTTACTTGATCATCACTGCACTGGATTCAAGGTTTATTGGCCTATCAAATCACTTGCCCAAAACATGGAGAATAAAACAGCAGAGTTATCATGTCGTGCAGAACAACAATACAAACTGAACACATCTGGGTTTTACTTGAAGACGTCATGTTTTGTGTGTTTCAGAATTTTCCAGTATTTTCTGATATTCAGGGACAAACAGTTAAACGAAAATAATCTTCAGCTGCAGCTTTAGTTAAATACAAAACAGGTTCAGTGTTGTGTTCGGGTGCTGAAATAAAATAGATAAAATTTACTGATTTAAGCCTGAGTCACTGATGCTCAGCAAGAAACATACAGCTGGAAAATGTCACAGATGTTTCAGATGTTCAGGCTGAACCACAGACCTGAACCACAGACGGATAGATGAATCAGAGGCGTCTAATATAATTTCTGTGATTTTCTCTTCGCTCCGTGTGGCCTCTACTCAGTCTGTTTGTCTGATGGTCTCCGTTTCCAATTTCCTCTTTATATCAACACTGATGTGGATTCTGTACAAACTCAGTGTTGATCTGCAGCTTTCGTCTTCTCTTTGAAAACTGTCTGAGGGACAAAAGAAATCTATCGAATCATTTACTGTTCTAAATAACGTCAGGTTTCCTCCACTTGTTAAAAGCCTTGTTTTCTCTTTGGAGTATTTATTTAAGTTGATTTTATCTAGAAAACTGGACCAGTTCTGCAGCTCACAGTCGCTGATACATGAAATAACAGGTTTATTATTGGTACAATCATGATTTGCTGTGTAACGGCATCTGTTGGTCTGGGTCCCAGATCCCAAGACCGACACTCATCATTCCTCATCATGGAGAGAAAAGACTTTGAACGATCGATCAGTTGCAGTGTTTGCAAGTTCGTTTGGATTACAGTTTTGAACGTTTGGTTTACAGTCATTGGTTTACAGACATTAGTTACAAGTTCGTTTCACAGACGTTAGTTTACAGACTTTGATTTGATTATTAGTTTACAAGTTTAGTTTGGTTTGGTTTGACAGTTTACAGCCGTTTGTTTACAGGCTGGTTTGCAGTCATTGGTTTACAGACTTTAGTTTACAGACGTTGAATTTGGGGCTTTGATTTCATTGGTTACAGACGTTGGTTACAGTCAATTAGTTTGTCATTGGTTTTGACTTTGGTTTAGACGTTGGTTTACGACTTTGGTTACGGACTTTCATTTTGACGTTGGTTTGGACGTTCAGTTACAGTCATTGGTTTACAGACATTGAGTTTGACGTTGCAGTCGTTTACATTGACATTAGTTACAGTGGTGGTTTACAGACACGTTGGTTTGACTTCAGTTACAGACTTTAGTTTTGGTCATTAGTTTACAGTCGTTGGTTTACAGACGTTAGTTTACAGACTTTGGTTTGCAGTCATTAGTTTCTGACGTTGGTTACAGACGTTGGTTACAGACGTTGGTTTACAGACGTTGGGTGCGATGGTAGTTTACAGTGTTAGTTTACAGCGTTGGTTTACAGACGTTGGTTTACAGACTTTAGTTTTACAGTCATTGGTTTACAGACGTTGGTTGCAGACTTTAGTTTACAGACGTTAGATTACAGTCATTGGTTGCAGACGTTGGTTACGGTCATTAGTTTACGGTCATTGGTTTACGGGCTTTCACGGTTGCAGGCGTTAGTTTGCGACTTTAGTTTACGGGCGTTTAGGTTACAGACGTTAGATTACAGTCATTAGTTTAGACTGGTTTGACTTTAGTTACGGTGTGGTTTGATCATTAGTTTACAGACAGTCGTTTGACTGAAATTTTGATGTTAGTTTGACCTTGGTTACAGACTTTGATTTTGAACTTTAGATTACAGTCTGTGGTTACGTTGGTTACAGTCATGGTTTGGTTTGAACTTTAGATACAGTGTGGATTTGATGATTTGAACGTTTAGACTTTAATTCTTCAGTTTGAACTGGTTACAGACTTTCAGTTTACAGACATTCATTCTGAACTTTAGATTACAGTTAGTTACAGTTTTAAGTCTGATGATTAGTCGTTAGTTTACAGTCATTAGTTTAGACTTTGGTTGTTTGATTTTCAGACAGTTACAGACATTCAATTGCAGTTGAACTTAAGTTTGGTTTTTAGTTTACAGACGTTGGTTACGTTCATTCTGGTTGAATTACAGTCGTTAGTTGCAAGACTTTAGTTTGACTTTGGTTACAGCCGTTTTGTTTACAGACTTTAGTTTACAATTAATTACATTTGGACTTTGGTTTTGAACATTAGATTACAGACAGTTGTTGATGTTCTTATGTTTATTTTGTTTTGTGTTGGTTCAGTCGTATCAGACCTGGAATCCTGGGTCTACACTCGTCCCTGATCCAGTTGTGAGACTGTTTGAGAGCTGCGGTCTTCAGGTGACATCTGATGATGTGAACATCACAGTCACGTAAACCTGAAATCTTTCCCGCCTTTATCACTGAACACAACGTTGCTTTAGACTGAGACTTCCAATCTGATATGAGCTGTTGCGTCTTCAGTGTTGTCAGACAATGAAAAGATGATAGACAGACTCTGGTCTAAAATGATCAGAGGCAGCAGTGGAGATGGGCTGCAGTGCTGTCCGGCTTGCAGTGAGATGAGTGTGTGTTCAGCTGCTGATTGATGTGATAATGATCTACCATGAGCTCATTGCTGCTCTCACTGGGCTGAAACTCATCTCCATATAGGCAAGTCATTCATCCTCACCCGAGGATCGAACTCTTGACTGGATAATTAACATTAGACACTGGTGAATGTGACCTTCAGGTTGGTGGTGATCAGGCATTGGTAAATAGTCCATGACAGGATATGGGGAGTTACGAAAACTACAGGATGATAAAGAGACTAAGATGGTGCAGACGTCAGGCTGAATCTTGATCCTCATGTCAGATTGTGTTCTTTGAAGTGCTGTGCATTCAGTGAAAAAAAATGAGTTCTTCTCAAATATTTGCTATTTTATATATTTCTTTGTGATGGAGGACAGGCCTCTGTAATCGTTGGTATTGATCGAAAGATGTTTAGTTGTGGACCATCTTATCTCTATAGACTCCTTTTAAACTTTTTAACAGATGGAGGCAGTGATATGTAACTCTGCAAATCTGTTTTTGTCAATGAGTCTGGTAGTGATATAGAGATGTTTCTGGTTAAACTAAAAGAGATATTCCTCTTTAATAAACTCTGTCTCTGTGATCCTATCATCATGTTGTCGAACTGGAAGAACAACCTGGGCTGGGTCAGTTTTATACAGGACGTGTTTGTTTGAAGTTCATCTTTGATAACTCATCAGTTCAAATATTTGGCATTGAGTGGTCTGATTTACATCAGAGTAAACTATTCTTCTGTGTTCCAGGGACAGATATGATCATGGTTTTCAGGAGGGACCCTCTCGCCTCACAGCAATACGTGGCC